>APFE030036585.1:0-129336 GCA_000404065.3 Pinus taeda
AAAAGTGTTATGTGGATCAGCACACGGTGTTTAAGGAATTTTAGGTTGTGGAGCACGTGTATTTGCACATCAAGCCCAAGAAAATATCTTTGAGGATTGCTTCATGTCCCAAGTTTGCACCACAATATTGTGGTCCTTTTGAGATATTTGAGAGGATTGTACTAGTGGCATATCGACTTGCACTACCTCCAACAGTGAAATTCCATGATGTTTTCGATATTTTATTTCTTAAGAAGTATACAATGGTTGTTGACGATGTTATTGATTGGTCTATATTGTTGGTGGAGCAAGAAGGAGAGTTCAAGTTGGAGCCTAAGTGCATATTGCAGTTGAAACATATCATGCTCAGGAATAGAACCATAGAGCAGGTTAAAGCTCAGCGAAAGCTCTTTGGGCTTGAAGAACTTACATGGGGTATGGCAGATCAGATGCGAGCACTGTATCCTTCATTGTTTGTCAATTGAGGCAAAGAAATTTTGGTTTTATGATTTTATATGTTTGGCATGTGTTCGCTAATGTTTTGTTGCATGCTTGTATATTTATACAGATGTAAATAACACCATGAGCTAAGTTAAAAAGCTCCAAAAAGTGGTATGGTATCATGTTATTATGCTTGTTATATTTTCATTTTGTCATGATATTTTTCTATTGAACATGTTTTTCATTACAAATATTGCACTGAGCTAAGTTATAAAGCTCCATGGGTAGTATGTTTTCTTTCCAATAGTTTTTGTTGACATCATGGTGTGTTTTAACACCCATGAGGGAGTTCCCCAAAGTGGAGGGTTTTGTGCTAGCCTAAGTTTTGTAATAAAGGAAAAATAAGACCACAATTAAGGGACACTTATTCCAAGTTGAATGTTGGGAAAATATATCCTAGTGGGCATGATTGCATGTGTGTTTTGGCTAAGGAAAATTAGCAAGGGATAACCTAAAGGAATTAAAAGGAAAAGGGATATTTCTGGCACATTTATTCATGAAAATAAAAGACATTAGGAGAAAAGGAACGTAAAAGGGCACAGGCTGCATGCGAGGAGGAAAATGAAGAAAATAGAGGCATCTTTAATGAAAAGGCCTCTGAAGATTAGCTGGTAAGCCTTTTTAAGTTCAATTTTTGAGTCTCTCATTAATATCTCTCTCTCTCTCACTCTTGGTCACCTAGAGTTTTCTTGGAGCGGTCTAGCTTTGGACCAAGGAAGGAAAAAGAAGAAAAGGGAAATCAAGGAAAGCAAGGATCAAGGAAGAAGAGCAGGATCATGCAGCTTCAGGAGGAATACTTGCAGGTGACCTTTTGCATGTGTGATTTTCTAGTTGGTTTATACATGCATGGATTTCCATGTTGGTTAATGGTTCTCTTGTTGATAGAGGCATGGTTTTGTTGGGTTATGACAATGTTTTTCAGCCTAGTCTTGCGTTTTTCTAGATGTTATAGTATGTTGGGATGTTTATCTTGGTTTTGAGCTTCGGTTTTCTGGATAGATTTTAGAATTTGGGGTAGAGGTGGTCTCAAGTTTCATTCCCAAATTCCTACAAATCCCTTTACCAGTTTTGGTGGGACACATGGTAAAGCCTAAGCAAGAGGTCTCGATTTAGGGCCTAGTGATCTAGGTCTGGATTGCGGTAAAGCCTAAGAGAAGGGTCTCGACTTAGGGCCTAGTGATATGGGATCAGATTGTAGTTGAGGCTAAGAGATAAGGGGATAGCAAATTCCTCAATCATAGTGATGGATGATAAATGGCATTCCTGTTTGGTTCCACTACGATCGGATTATAGGTTTTGGTTTGGCTACGGTTCGGTGCAGGTGGAGGTGTTTTAATCTCTAGATTCCCTTGGTCGTTCTTGGATTGGCTATCATATGAGATCCCACATTCATTCTTGGAATATGGCATGAGGGTGACTAGCCGAAAGAGAGATTTGGTTCAACCATGTCTATGGTCGAGTGGTATGTCGAAGTCTTGAACGTGGTCAAATTTGCCAATCAGTAATAGAAGCTAAGTTATCTTACCTTTTCACTGACTTATACTTGGATTTAATGGTTGTGATATCTTTGATATTTATAAGGTTTTATATTGGTTATAAGCATGGGTATATGACTGGTTCATGTCATGGTCATTTCATGTACTTACCTGTAATTGTTGAATGGATGGGTGAAGACCTAATTAATGTTATACTAGCTTAATAGAGAAGGAGGTAACCCTTGTGGTTATGTTTCATAACTTCTTTCAGTAATTTATGCTATTTCTTTTATCCTAGACCTCTAGGTTGCATTAGTGCCAAGTGTTTGACAGAATGTCAGTCCTGAGTTTGATTTTTATTTATCATCATTATTATCACATCCTTGATGCATTCTGAAGGTGGTAGCATGTTTTAGGCACAGGTCGGGATTCTGGGTTAGAAAAGTGTCTCAAATATTGGGGTTACTCGCATATGTATGCTGAGAAAAGTCCATAATTGTTGCCACATAGGCCTATGAGTATGAGTTTGGGTTGTTGGAAATTGTCATCCCTATAACATGCGAGCGGAATGGGGTTAAAAGTCTTATATCATTAGTGGGACTCAGGGATAGGATGTTTGAGTGGTTGGCTTGTCGCCTAAGGGTGTTCTTGCTGATGTGGATGGGATTTTTTGATATGTCCCATTAGTGCCATTTCCTTAAGGTCACCAAGGAAGTTGAATCACTTATAATAGCCTCTCTCGTCACATGTTTACCTCGACTGGAACGTTACTTGGCTTGGGTGGACCTTGGAGGAGTGTGTGCTACAAGTTAAGTGATTGAAATGAGTTTTCTCTCAAGGATTGATCAGCTAGGGTGGTTTTCAGGCACTTGAATGATCTGTAGTCCCTCAGGGATGGAAATGAGATTTCAGTTTGTGGGTCCCACTTCCATAACTATAACTTTGATATCAGGTCATGTCATAATAGTACTCAGCTCATGTTTACCATAGAGAGCTTGTAAAAGCGAGTAAATGTGTGTGGAGGCATTACATAAGGAAATATGGTGGTTTATTGTAGTGAAACACTCTCTTATAATATATGGAGATACCACACCTATGTAAGGAGATTTTTTTTTTGTGCAAGGTTGTTGACAATGGAAACATTATATTTTGGTGAAGGAGATAAGCCTCTTCAATTTATGTAGACATAATGGAACAATCACCATAATAAATTTTCTATATACCTACAACAATTCCATTTGAACAAGTGCAATTATGCTACATGAGACACCTTTACTGTCCTTCAAGTGAGCATGCCAAGCTAATTTGGGCACCATATTACAATAAGGTAACATGGAATTTTTGTGTGGACAAGACAATGTTAGTGCTATAGAAGCTATTTAAATAATTGAAACTTCAACAGGATGCTAGAAGATATATCAAGTTATACACTTCCTATATCAATATCAAACCAAAAATTAAAAGTAGACTTATACATCCCTCCTGCTACTCCTAAATAGCCTTAGGAAACCATCTTGATGGACTATATGTCTATCCTTCCTTCTACCAAGCATGGTAATTGTTATGTGTTTGTGGTCGTCAATATATTTTAAAAAATGGCCACTTTAATTGCCTACAAGAAGAGTCTCACAACAAAAGTGATTGCTAAGATTCCCTTCAAATGGGTGTAGTTACATTTTAGAATCCCTTAAACCATAATATTATATTAAAATTCAGGTCCTTAAGCACATTCTAGTCGAGCCTTTGGTCACTTTTGGACACCAAACTCACTAAATCAACTACCTTCCACCCGAATGGATTTTAAAATAGAGGTTGTCAATAGGATGGTCATGCACATTTTAAATACGTATAGCTCCAACTATCAATAAACATGCGATGTCAGTCTCCCTTATGTTCAACATAAATACCATAAAGCTCTTTGTAGCTCAACTAGCCATAGCTGATTTGAGGTGGCCCTAGGATTTCAACCATTAGGTACCACTAATGTTGCAGTACATAGAGTTTCCACCTAACTATGAGGTATACTTTTCTATTGAGTTGGTATTAGGGGCAATGTGAGCATCAAAAGCACCTTACAGGATGAACACAACTAAGATGGTTGAGTTAAACTTGTAGTTGAAGGAAATGTTGGACAAGGGGTACATTAGGTCGAGTGTATAGCCTTGGGGTGCACCAACGTTGTTCATGAAGAATAAATATGATACACTTAGATTGTGCATTGATTTTATGGGTCTTAACAATGTAACGATCAAGAACATGTAGCCATTGTCGAGGATTGATGATTTGTTTGGTCAGTTGAAGGGAGTAACAATGTTCTCTAAGATCAATTCAGATCGAGATACCATCAAGTAGCATCAAAAGATTTCAGATGAACACAACTAAGATGGTTGAGTTAAACTTGTAGTTGAAGGAAATGTTGGACAAGGGGTACATTAGGTCGAGTGTATAGCCTTGGGGTGCACCAACGTTGTTCATGAAGAATAAATATGATACACTTAGATTGTGCATTGATTTTATGGGTCTTAACAATGTAACGATCAAGAACATGTAGCCATTGTCGAGGATTGATGATTTGTTTGGTCAGTTGAAGGGAGTAACAATGTTCTCTAAGATCAACTTCAGATCGAGATACCATCAAGTATGCATCAAGGAAGAGGATATTTTCAAGACTACGTTTAGGTTCAAGTACAAGCATTATGAGTTTGTTTTTGTTCCCGTCAGTTTGACTAATGCTCAAGCTACATTTATATATTTTTTGAATAGTTTGTTGCATCCATATTTGAATAAGTTTTTTATCGTGTTCATTGACGATATATTGGTATATTCTAATAAAGAGAACGAATATTTTGAGCATTTAGCAGCAGTGTTGAGATTTCTAAGAGAGCATTAGTGGTATGTTAAATTTGGAAAGTGGAGTTTCCTTCAGACTGAGGTACATTATTTGGGGCATGTAGTCTCCAAGGATGACATATAAGTGGATACATAAAAGATAAGGGTCATCATGTAGTGGGTAGCTCCTAAGAATGTGGATGAGGGAAGATCATTTACGGGATTGGCAGGTTATTACAGGATATTCATCAAGAACTTCTCACGCATTGAATATCCTATCACATCATTGCAACAGAATGGCAAGATGTTTGAATGGACAAAATATGTGAGGCTAGGTTTGAGCAACTTAATATGTTGTTGACACATGCATTAGTGCTAAAGATTGTGGATTTGAACAATGATTTTTTTGTGTGTATAGATGATTTCAATAGAGGACTTGGTCAACTTCTCATGCAAGAAGGACAGGTAGTGTGCTATGAGTCATAGAAACTGAATGAGCACAAGTAGAGCTACCCAATACATGCTCTTGAGCTAGCAACGATTGTACATGAATTGAAGATGTGGAGACACTATATTTTGGGTAGGAGGTTTACATTGATGAGTGATCACAATGTATAAGTGGAAACATTTTGGGCGTGAAGAACCTACATGGGATATGGCGGATCAGCTTTGACTACTGTATCCTTCATTGTTTGTTAGTTGAGGCAAAGAAGTTTTGGTTTGATTATTGTATATTTTTGGCATGTGTTTGTTGATGTTTTGGTGCATGCATGTATATGTACATAGATGTAAATACCTCCATGAGCTAAGTTATAAAGCTCCAATAAATGGTATGGGTATCATGTTAGTATGCTTGTTATATTTTCATTTTGTCATGATATTTTTCTATTAAACATGTCTTTCATTGCAAATATTGCAATGTGCATAAGTTATAAAGCTCCATGGGTAGTATGTTTTCTTTTCAGTAGTTTTTTTGACATCATGGTGTGTTTTAACACCAACGAGGGTGTTCCCCAAGGTGGAGGGTTTTGTAATAGTAATAGGTTTACTAATAAAGGAAAAATAATACCACGGTTAAGGGACCTTTATTCCAAGTTGAATGTTGGGAAAATATATCCTAGTGGGCATCTCTCCATGTGTGTTTTGGCTAAGGAAAATTAGGAAAGGCTAACACAAAGGCATTAAAAGGAAAAAAGGCATTTTTGGCACATTTATTTATGAAAATAAAGGATATTACAAGAAAAGGAAGGTAAAAGGGAACATGTTTCATGTGAGGAGGAAATTGAAGGAAAATAATAGAAAATGAAGAAAAAATAGAGGCCTCCTTAATTAAAAGGCTTCTGAAGATTATTTGGTAAGCTTTTTTAAGTTCAATTTTTGAGATCTCTCATTAATATCTCTCTCACTCTAACTCTAGGTCACTTAGAGTTTTCTTGGAGTGGTCTAGGTTTGGATCAAGGAAGGAAAAAGAAGAAAAGGGAAAGTAAGGAAAGCAATGATCAAGGAACAAGAGCAGGATCAGGGAGCTTCAAGAGGAATACCTGAAGGTAACGTTTTCAATGTGTGCCTTTCTAGTTGGTTTATACATGCATCGATTTTCATGTTGGTTAATGGTTCTCTTGTTGTTAGTGGCATGGTTTTGCTGGGCTATGATAGTATTTCTCAGCCTAGCCTTTTCTTTTTCCAGATGTCATGGTATTTTGGGATGTTTATCTTAGTTTTGAGCTTCGGTTTTCCGGATGAATTTTAGAATATGGGGTGGAGGTGGTCTCAAGTTTCATTCCCAAAGGCCTACGAATCCCTTGACTAGTTTTGGTGGGACACATGGTAAAGCCTGAGGGAGAGGTCTCGGTTTAGGGTGTAATGATCTAGGTCTAGATTGTGGTAAAGACTAAGAGATGGGTCTCGATTTACGGCCTAGTGATATGGGATCAAATTGTGGTAAAGGGTGAGAGACAACGAGACAGAAAATTCCTCGAGCATAGTGATGGATTATAGATGGCATTCCAATTTCGGTTTGACTATGATCGGTGTACAGGTTTTGGTGCGGTTGTAGTTCAGTGCAGGTGGAGGTGTTTTAATCTCTGGATTCCCTTGGTTGTTCTTGTATTGGTTTTCATATAAGATCCCACATTCATTCTTCAAATATGGCACAAGGGTGACTAGCTGAAAGAGAGATTTGGTTTAGCCATGTCTATGGTCAGGTGGTATGTGGAAGTCCCGAACATGGTCAAATTTGGCTATTATTAATAAAAGCTAAGTTATCATACTTTTTCACTAGCTTATATGTGGGTTTAATGGTTGTGTATATTTGATAGTTATATGATTTTATGCTGGTTATAACGATGGTTATATGTCTAGTTCATGTCATGGTTATTTCTTGTACTTACCTGTAATTGTTGAATGGATGGGTAAAGACCTAATTGATGTTATAATAGTTTAATGGAGAAGGAGGTGACCCTTGTGGTTATGTTTCATAAGTTCTTTTAGTCATTTATGCTATGTCTTGTATCCTAGACCTCTAGGTTGCATTGGTGCGAAGTGTTTGTCAGGATGTCAGTTCTAGTTGGGGATGCTCAGGCCTATTCCTAACTTTTATTTTTTATTTATCAGCATTATTATCGTGTCTTTAATGGATTCTGAATGTGGTAGCAAGCTTTGGGTAGAGGTCGAGATTCTTGGCTAGAAAAGTGGCTCAAATATCGGGGTTGATAGAATAGGCATGCTGAGAAAAGTCCATAATCGTTGCCACCTAGGCCTATGAGTGTGAGGTTGGGTTGTTGGACATTGTCACGCCTATAACATGAGAGGGAATTGGGGTTAAAGGCTTATATCATTAGTGGGACTCAAGGATAGGATGTTTGAGTGGCTGGCATCTTTCCTAAGGGTGTTCTTGCTGATGTGGATGGGTTTTTTTTATATGTCCCATCAGTTTCATTTCCTTAAGGTCACCGAGGAAGTTGAATCACTTATAATAGCCTCTCTCATCACATGTTTACCCCGACTGGAATGTTTCTTGGCTTGGGTGGACCTTGGAGGAGTGGGTGCTACAATTTAAGTGATTGAAATGTGTTTTCTCTCAAGGATTGGTCAGCTAGGGTGGTTTTCATGCCCTTGAATGATCTGTAGTCCCTAAGGGATGAAAATGATATTTGAGTTTCTAAGTCCCACTTCCATATCTGGAACTTCAATATTAGGTCATGTCATAATAGCACTCAATTCATGTTCACCCTAGAGAGCTTGTAAAAGCGAGTAAATGTGGGTGGAGGCATTACATAAGGATATATGGTGGTTCCTTATAGTGAAACACTCTCTTATTATTTCAGGGGATACCACACCTATGTAAGGAGATGTTTTCTATTGTGTAAGGTTGTTGACAATGGAAACATTATATTTTGGTGAAGGAGATAAGCCTCTTCAATTTATGTAGACATAATGGAATGATCACCATAAATTTTCGATATAGCTACAAAAATTCCATTTGAACAAGTACAATTTTGCTACATGAGACACCTTTATATTCCTTCAAGTGAGCATGCCAAGCTAATTTGGGCACCATATTACAATAAGGTAACATGGAATTTTTGTGTGGAGAAGGCAATGGTAGTTCTATAGAAGATATTTCAATAACTGAAACTTAAACAGGATGCTAGAAAGTATATCAAGTCATACATTTTTGATGCAGGGTAACCCCGCCAAACCCAGAATCTACATCTTACCTTCAACTACTTGAAACATTTGCATATTTCTCAATCTCAAAGTTGCCTGCATAAACATTGTTGTACACTACTGCGTTTCTCTGAAACTTCCAGACATCTGCTTCCGGCCTCTGCCTAAAGTGGTCATTACATGTAAACTTTAGTGAACCATGTACGATTTCAAACCTTCATTAATTTCTAATGATATAAATAAAATCTGAGACATATCTCCAAACCCTCTATTTACAAGCTACAATGAGGCCCTTGCAATTATTTCGGAGCTTCATTTCCTCCCTCCACTATAGAGAGTTGCGGTTCCAAATTATCACGCTTCACCATTCTCTGTCTGTCAGCAGTTGCAAGGTCATGGACAGCCTACTCGCCACACTCTGTAATCAAAAATCCAATGCTTTTCGTATTAATACAAACTTATCTGAAGATTATAATGAACTCGACCCCACAGCAATTGCTGTCCTCATCATAACAGGCCTTATAGTCATAAACAGCACAAAATTTACAGCCAAAATAAATTCCATAGCCTCTGTATTTCATGTTGCCATCCTGGTGTTCATCATCAAACAAATATCCTTCCAGATAGCCTTAATTCTTCATCAATACTTCCTGGTGAATAGCATCTGATGGCAGGGCTTGATCGTGAACCAGACACTAAGGAAAAAATGAACCAAAGGTTCTGGATCTCGCACAGCGACCTCGATGCGCTTGTCTTTTAACCCAAAAGGCTTTATCAAATTGTAAGGAGGTCTTTTGTTGCCACGCAAAACCCCATTTTGAATGGGAATGGTCTTCATTCAATGTTATACCCTGGACTCTGCACAGAAACAAAATTCCGCTCCAATGCAGATATCAAACATTTTCTGATCCGATCTAATCGGCGATCCACAGTTCCGATATTATGTTATCGGATCCAATTTCACTTCAACCGACTTTACAGCTTGAACCCTCTCCGGTCCACACGAAGGCTATACACAGACCCGATAAATCGATTGACAATTTAATTTCGTTTAAAGGTTCCAACAGATGAATACACCAAATCATACATTAAATGACTTTTGCAATTCGCCAATTCCTACTATGCTGAGTTTGACTTAATAATGAGATTCTTTAAAATAAGAACACACACAGGCCGCTATCATTTCATTCCTGAGCTTACAATAAAAAGACTGATATTCAAGTTTACGCTCATCAAAAAATGATACACACACAGCACAAATTCTATTCATAGAAATAACAATACAGCGTCTCCATTTCACGTCTGATTCACAAGAATTGACCTATGTCAACATACAAACCACAATTGCATTTAACGAATGGAACAGAGTATCGCTCTTGCCAATTACACAGAACAAAGTATCGCTCTTGCCAATTACACAGAGACTGATCACTATTTATTTTTTTACACACACCTCGCTACTAATTTGAGCTTCTGCTCCACACCAAATCCACCTAACTATCTCTCCTTCTCTCCTAAAAAAAACCTAAGCTCTCGCCTCACCACATTTTTTTTTATGATGAGATTATTTTCTAATAATAGCGCACAGGATCTCCTGCTTTGCTGAAAGATCATAATAACAAATTTCTGATCTTATCACTCTCGATCACATTTGTTTAACAACCTTATCTCTATTCTAAAATAAGGCAATCTCACACTTATTACAATAACAAACTAATTGAGAAGTTTATTCTGCCTAGTAATCCCGAATTTGGCAAACCCGTCAATGAATTTTTCTGTGATTAGCCACAACATGTGGACAATCCTCCACATTGCTGGCTAATTCTGATGCTCCTGCATCAGACTCCCGAAGTTGAAAGTTTCCATGACCCCCTGGTCATGTGTTTCTTCTGTTGTCCACCCAGTATCCCAAACTTTACTTTGTAACTGGTCATCACTTTCATTATGCTGCTGATTTAATTTTTCTGCCACTATCACTTCTGTTCCTCCAGATTTCCAAATCTCCATTTGCTGTTGTCCCCTGCTGATACAAATTCCTGTGTTCAATTTCTCCTTCTTGTTGTCCCTGTTCTTATTTAATTTCATCTTCCACAATTTCTCAAATTCCTTCTTACCATTTGTCTTTAACTGAACTCCACTGACATCTGTCTATTGTACATTCTCCTTTTCCATACAAATTATAAATTTTTTGTCCAAATTTTCCCTGCCTTTGCCATTTACAATCTGTTGTTTGTACTCTACAGCCTCTGTTTCATTATCATCAAAGATAATTCTTCCCTCTATGTCTTCAGATTTGTCTAATAACTTTTCCCGCAAAATGTCAATTTCTCCATATTCAATAAACATGTCATTTGCATATAACTCGTCATTCATTTGTTTATCTTCAACTCCTTTAATCATGACAATTTCCTTGTCAATACCATCATTCTCAAAATTATTAAATACATGTTCAAAATATCTTTCTGTTTCAGCCATTTCTTCCAGTAATCTCAGCTCTTCATCAACATGCATAAGCACATTGTCCAATCGTTGTTCCTCACCTGTCAAACCAGAAAACATACACAACATGTCAGTTTCAAAAATGCAAGGCTCTTCATTCGAGGCCTCAATGATCAGCTCTTCATGCTCCTCTGAACTATTCTGATAGTTCACTAAATTATTGAGAAATTCTTCCTCAACATCTCCGATTTCTTCCTCATCAAAGAGAACTTCTGGAACTGCAACTTCTTGACAATACTTGGAAACTTCATCATAAGTTTGTAGAATACCTTCCTGTTCTACACAACTTCCTCCAATACTTAGTTTGTCCAAATAAGACAATAATGCCTCTTCCTTTTCTCTGATGAGACTTTGATCTTCCAAAGATTTCCTTGGCTTACCTTCTTCAGCTAAGTTCTCGGTGTCAGCTTTCCTTCTCTTCACTTCATAAATCTGCATTGCATTTGTTTCCTTTCCTGTTTCCATTTCCCATTGGTCTTCTTTCCATGCTAAAATTCCTTCAAATATGATCAGATAAGTTTCCACTAAAAGAAGACATAACCATTTAGCCATACCTTTTAATTTCCTCCACCAATTGAAGTCTTGAAAGTCCTTATGCATCTCCTTTCTTGCTTGTCTTGCCTTTGCTCCTTTCACTTTTCCATACATATGTTCAAATTCTTTAGGCTGCATACCTGCAATTTTACATTCACAAAAATAATTAATCCCAAAAATATGATATCCTCTTGTCTGTGTGGAGGATGTCAACACATTCCTCTCATTCTGATCTGCATAGATCAGTTCTTCTCTACTGTCATCACTATCTTCGCCCCCAAGGAGAGGTCCTTTCTCTGGTTCACAGATGTATTCTATTTCTTCATTCTCAATTCTTCGAAGTAATAATTTCTCAGCAAACAATTCTCTCACAGGCCATTTAACTCTTCTTCCCACATAAAATCCTTGTTTCCATTTTTCTCTAATTCCTTTCAATACCAGCTTCTCCAAATGACTGAGTTCTGCCTTCATCTCAGCCAACTCTATGTCCCTTTCTTCATTACTCATTCCTTTGAGTCCAACTGCTTCAACACTCTTTTCCCTATGTCTGTGACTTTCCTTTGTACCCCTATCATGACCATCAATAGTCAATTCCTTTCCTTCCTCTGGTGAACTTTCCTTGTTCACTAGTGAGCTGCAACTAACCTTTTCCATTTTGCCTGTAACAAGTCTCCTTCATGCCTCACCAAACTTTCCTGAGTTTATCCTTTTGGCACTTCTTGGTTCTTTCCTTGAACCTTTCACTGACTAACAATTCTGCCCAGCACTCTTCTTGCTGGAATTGTTATCTCCTATCCACAATCACAACTGTGGAGCTGCCTCATCAACTTCTACCCAACCTCAGTTGGAAGTTGTTCTCATCTCCTCTTGAAATACTCCTTGCTCACTACCTGCTTCATTCAATAAATTTGTTTATTGCGGGGTATTGTCACATTTACACATCTGGGATTTTCTTCTTGCTCTATCTTCTTTACATAGCTCATACGCTATGATGCTGGTACATCTCATTCCATCTTTCATCAAATCCACTGCTTCCATTGACCTGCACAATCTTTTCACATCAAAGTATCTCTCAACTGCTATCAATTCCTTCCGACAACCTGTATGTAAGCAAATGTTGTTTTGCCTACCCAATCTCTGCTCTCATGAATATCATTGCCTTCAACAATATTTAAACAATCTTAAATCAAATCAGTCATGCAATCAATTTAAACATTCTTACCAGATCTTCCCGGGCATTCTCTGATTCTCCATTCTGATCTCAACATCGTTTGTAGCCTGATCTTCATCTTCAACAAACTCACTTCCAGACAATTATACATCTGCTAAAATTAAAATTTAGTTCCTCAAAACAATCTTTTCAGAGCGTTAAGCTGGCTCTGATACCAAAAATGATGCAGGGTAACCCCGCCAAACCCAGAATCTACATCTTACCTTCAACTACTTGAAACATTTGCATATTTCTCAATCTCAAAGTTGCCTGCATAAACATTGTTGTACACTACTGCGTTTCTCTGAAACTTCCAGACATCTGCTTCCGGCCTCTGCCTAAAGTGGTCATTACATGTAAACTTTAGTGAACCATGTTCGATTTCAAACCTTCATTAATTTCTAATGATATAAATAAAATCTGAGACATAACTCCAAACCCTCTATTTACAAGCTACAATGAGGCCCTTGCAATTATTTCGGAGCTTCATTTCCTCCCTCCACTATAGAGAGTTGCGGTTCCAAATTATCACGCTTCGCCATTCTCTATCTGTCAGCAGTTGCAAGGTCATGGACAGCCTACTCGCCACACTCTGTAATCAAAAGTCCAATGCTTTTCGTATTAATACAAACTTATCTGAAGATTATAATGAACTCGACCCCACAGCAGTTGCTGTTCTCATCATAACAGGCCTTATAGTCATAAAGAGCACAAAAGTTACAGCCAAAATAAATTCCATAGCCTCTGTATTTCATGTTGCCATCCTGGTGTTCGTCATCAAAAAAATATCCTTCCAGCTAGCCTTAATTCTTCATCAATACTTCCTGGTGAATAGCATCTAATGGCAGGGCTTGATCGTGAACCAGACACTAAGGAAAAAATGAACCAAAGGTTCTGGATCTCGCACAGCAACCTCGATGCGCTTGTCTTTTAACCCAAAAGGCTTTATCAAATTGTAAGGAGGTCTTTTGTGGCCACGCAAAACCCCATTTTGAATGGGAATGGTCTTCATTCAATGTTATACCCTGGACTCTGCACAGAAACAAAATTCCGCTCCAATGCAGATATCAAACATCTTCTAATCCGATCTAATCGGCGATCCACAGTTCCGATATTATGTTATCGGATCCAATTTCACTTCAACCGACTTTACAGCTTGAACCCTCTCCGGTCCACACGAAGGCTATACACAGACCCGATAAAGCGATTGACAATTTAATTTCGTTTAAAGGTTCCAACAGATGATTACAGCAAATCATACATTAAATGACTTTTGCAATTCGCCAATTCCTACTATGCTGAGTTTGACTTAATAATGAGATTCTTTAAAATAAGAACACACAGGCCGCTATCATTTCATTCCTGAGTTTACAATAAAAAGACTGATATTCAAGTTTACGCTCATCAGAAAATGATACACACACAGCACAAATTCTATTCATAGAAATAACAATACAGCATCTCCATCTCAAGTCTGATTCACAAGAATTGACCTCTGTCAACATACAAACCACAATTGCATTTAACGAATGAAACAGAGTATCGCTCTTGCCAATTACACAGAGACTGATCACTATTTGTTTTTTTACACACACCTCGCTACTAATTTGAGTTTCTTCTCCACACCAAATGCACCTATCTATCTCTCCTTCTCTCCTAAAAAAACCTAAGCTCTAGCCTCACCACATTTTTTTTTATGATGAGATTATTTTCTAATAATAGCGCACAGGATCTCCTGCTTTGCCGAAAGATCATAACAACAAATTTCTGATCTTATCACTCTCGATCACATTTGTTTAACAACCTTATCTCTGTTCTAAAATAAGGCAATCTCACACTTATTACAATAACAAACTAATTGAGAAGTTTATTCTGCCTAGTAATCTCGAATTTGGAAAACCCGTCAATGAATTTTTCTGTGATTAGCCACAACATGTGGACAATCCTCCACATTGCTGGCTAATTCCGATGCTCCTGCATCAATTTCCTTTATCAATACCAAACCAACAATTAGAAGTAGACTTATACATGCCTCTTCCTACTCCTAAAGTGCCTTAGGAATCCATCTTGATGGACTATATGTCTAGCCTTCCTTCTACGAGAATGGTAATGGTTAGGTGTTTGTGGTCATCAATATATTTTATAAAATGGCCAGCTCGATTGCCTACAAGAAGAGTATCACAACAAAAGTGATTGCTAAGCTTCCCTTCAAATGGGTGTAGTTACATTTTAGAATCCCTTAGACCATGATATTATATTAAAATAGCAGGTCCTTAAGCACATTCTAGTCCATCCAAAATGGATTTTGAAATAGAGATCATTATTAAGATGATCATGCACATTTTAAAAATGTATAGCTCCAACCATCAAAAAACATGCGATGACAGTCCCCCTTATGTTCAACATGAATACCATAAAGCTCTTCATAGCTCAAGTGGCCATAACTAATTTAAGGTGGCCCTAGGATTTCAACCATTAGGTTCCACTAATGTTGCACTAACCCTCCCAACTACACAAGGAAAATTTTCACATGTTCAATATAAAGCTAACAATGCTAGCACATTTATTAAACAGATTCAACACATCTATTAGAAGGTCCATTGTATCTTGCAAAAAGCCAATGATAAGTACAAACAACACCATGATTAACACCTGATACCACACAAGTTTCCAGTAAGAGACACGTTTTGCTTGCATTTAAAAAAGGAATGCCTTGAAGGGGCCCATTAGAAGCTTCAATCACTCCATTATGGAGCTTATACAATCACCAATGTTGTGCGCGGAAATGCTTTTGAGGTAAGTGTCTCCAAGCTTCTTTTATCTACACCTAGTGTTCAATGTGGATTGCCTACAACCTAGTTTCCACCATTGTTGGATGCATCATAAAACCTATAATAACTAACAATGAAAGTGATCATATTAGATTTCATTGGATAGGCAAGAAGTGATAATATCATGTACACATACTAAGGGAACTCACCAATAGAAGATCTAGCCATATCAGGTTATCAATGTAGGCCAACTCCTGCACCAAGGGAAGTGGCTTAGCAATGACCATGTTAAGGAGAAGTTTCCCTATATCATGGAGGCACTCAATCCAACTGAGGCCATTGCCTCATAAGGGAGAATGATGATCCTAGTAGAGATCAATAACCGCTCACATATTTCACTAGTTCATAGCACATTTTTTCTATTTCAGCAAACTTTTGTTTTTGGAAGATTTTACCTCCCAAATCTTTGAAGTTATTTCGAGGCCCTAAATGACATTTTTTGGTGAAATGGGCTAATGGAAGTCAAAGACTATGATTTCCAATAAAAAATTGTACTTCTTAGACAGAATTTTCTAATGGGCTATGATGCACACCAAATAAGGATTGTATGGCAATGTTATGACCACACAAAGTTGACGTGAAACTTACCCCATCTAGGCCAAAACATCTTTGGTGCTTCATCTCCTATGATAAAAATTTTGGATGTTTAATGTTCTCATTTCTTCTTTATGATAAAAAGGTTTGTGATCTTCATTGTATCATTGTTTGACAACGACACATATTCATAACATTGTTTCTCAAAGATAAGCTACCACCATTTGAGGTAGTTTGATTTCATTTTGCAAGTAGTGGGATTTGACTTATATATGTACACATTGTTTAGGAGGAAATAAAGGTCTGGTAAAGTGAGATGCAATGACAAAAGTGAAAGCTAGTGAAGAGAGAACCTCATGTAAGAAGGCATATAAACATGAGAGAATGATTATAGAATTGATGAATACAATAACAAAAAATATAATTACTTTCAAGACAAATTCTATAAATTACATGTATATGGGTATAAGACTATAAGACTTAGGTAGACCTGTATACAATTATGGGTAACTTCTTGGAGTTGACCAAGGTAAAAGGAGACAAAAAGATGTTGTAAAACTTGTAGTAGAGGTAAGTGACAAGGGAGAAAAGCATATAAAGGAGAAGGTGGATACCCTCACTTTATATATCTACACATTGTTTAAGAGGAAATAAAAATCTACCAAAATATATTGTTATGATTCATGTATATAACTGTTATGATTTATTTATACATTTTTTTTTTCATCTCTAACAGCAAAGTTGCACTTCCCTCATCTTAAAATGAAGACACAATTACTTCTCATCAATAAAATAATAATAAATACATTATTAAACTGATTTCTATGTTTACCATTGTTATGATTTATTTATACATTATTTGTTTTTCACCAACGTTTCGTCTAATAAGGATTAAAAAATGGCTACAGTATGTGCTGATTATAAAAATAGATTTAGCACTGAGCACTTGTGTTGGTACTAACTACAAAGATATGTTTGGCCGTTATGTCGGTGCTTAATTATCTTGCACTAATAAAATGCAATGATATAAATGATATACAGTGTGTGTTGCATTTCTGTTTTCCAATTCTTCATAACACAAGTTTTACCGCCGCGAACCAAATCCGATCTGTAAAGTTTATCCGATATGGAAGGTCAAAGAGAGAACGAATAGCAGAAGCGAGGATGATGGAAGAAGGCCAAATACCTCCGCCTCACAGCTCAATAATACTGTACACAATTCGCAGGAGCATTTCTTTGGTAATCATAGCGAGGAGGTTGCTACCCAGACAGAAGATATTGCACTAGTAAGAGTATTGCCTGTTGGCCCACAGGATCAGACGGTTAGAGTGGAAGCAGTGAATGCGATAGAGATTGGTGATTTTAACCAGATCAAACGGTTAGAGAGGACTGGTGAATGCGATAGATAGGGTTATTGCAGCGCAATGTGGAGGATATAGAGGATTTCCAAATAGAGTTAATTTCAACGCTTGCCTTTGGAAGTTATAGGGAACATCCTTCTTCTCTGGTTGACTCAACGCTTCCTTTTGTGTTTACAACAACAGAAAATCTGGTCCGGGAACAATTAATACGCACCCTAAGGATTTCGGAGGGCCACATAAATAATGACAATAATATCACTTCGTCCTGCCCAATTTGCCTTTTTGATTTTGAAATGGGTGAAGAGGTATTTCAACTGGATTGCGGCCACATCTACCATCGCCGGTGCCTTTCTCAATGGTTTTGGTCTGGTAATACCTGTCCACTCTGCCGATACCAACCTGTCCACTCTGCCGATACCAAATACGTAGATAACTTTATTGGGCATTCGATGATGGTTGGGAGACCTGAATGGATATTAATTTCTTTAAGAATTTTATGTAATTTTTATTCTTTGAAGATTCAGTGGTGTCGACATAATCATTAGTATTTTTTTATATTTAATTGATTTTGAAATGACATGGTTACATTTCATTTAATAGAAGTTGAAGTTGTGATTTACTTTTATGATATGTGAATTGTAAGATAGGGCACTACTACTATTTGTAGGAATTTACAGGGTAAGTTCCTCAGACAGAACACCAAAAGAACACCGCTCACAAACAGATCACAGATCAATCCACCAGTATTTTGACGTGGTTAAAACCCTCAGAGAGGGAAACAGTCCACGGCCTGCGCCAACGTGGCTACTACAGGCAATTTATTAATAAAAGAATGAAAATTTACATAAGCTTCTCTCATGCACGGTTTTCCTACAAATGACCCTCCATGCGCTTTAAATAGAATTCATGGACCAATCGGGTGTCAAGCCACGGATCAAGTGTCGGTAATACCGAGGAGAGAATGAACCGTCGGATCACTACATATTGTGACTGTCGGATTGTAAGTTACAAAATGTACAACGGTAAAGAAACACACTTTACCTAACTCTATACCTAACTCTATACTAGACCAAGTTGAACTTCACTATTTCCTATGTGTCGGAATATCCTAACATCCCCTTAAGAACAACTTGGGATAGGATTGAAGGATTTACAAATATGACACAATAGGAGAAGGAAGGAGGCACTAGAGCCTATCCCCCCTTAGTGACAACTTCCTGAACTCCAAGCATATATCGAAGTTTAGTGAACTTCGCCTCTGTGAGAGCCTTTGTGAAGATGTCTGCAACCTGATCATCTGTTGAACAATATTGCACTTCAAGAACATGGTCATGAATGAGCTTTCTGATGAAGTGCATGTGTAGTTCAATGTGTTTGCTGCGCTGATGCTGAACTGGATCTTTGCAAAGCTGAATGGCACTTTGATTATCACACCAAAGTGTAGTCGGATGCTGCTGCTCAAAGCCCAATTCTGATAGGATCTGACGAAGCCACAAGGCTTCCTTACTAGCTTCCACGGCACCACGATACTCTGCTTCTGCTGACGAAAGAGAAATGGCAGCCTGTTTCTTACAAGCCCATGTAATAGGTCCTGAACCAAGAGTGAAGACATAACCGGCAGTAGACTTCCGATCATCAGGGTCACCAGCCCAATCAGAATCAGTGAAACCAACTAATAGAGGAGCTGCTTTGGCACTGTAATGAATCCCAAACTGTACTGTACCTCGAACATAACGAAGTATTCTTTTAGCTGCTTTCCAATGACTTTCACGGGGGTTTTGCATAAAACGAGCAACAAGGCCAACAACAAAGGAAAGGTCAGGACGAGTATGGGTTAAATACAAGAGTTTTCCTACAAGTTGACGGTATAAGGTAGCATCAACTTCAGGAGAAGTACAAGAGACTGAAAGTTTGACTCCAGACTGAAAGGGAGAAGGAGCTGGCTTACAATCTTCCATGTGAAAATGACGAAGAATATCACAAGCATACTTGGACTGGGAAAGGGAAATACCCTCCTTGGATTGCAAGACTTGAAGACCGAGAAAATAGTGTAAGTGTCCTAAGTCTGTCATTTCAAATTTCTTTTTAAGGCTGGACTTCACATGGTTTATAAGGTTGGGATCACTACCAGTAAGAATAAGATCATCAACATAAAGAACAAGGATGATAAGAGAGTTGCCCACTTTCTTGGTGTAGACAGTATTGTCAGAATAACACCTAGAAAAGCCAGATTCTAAAAGAAAGCTATCCATTTTGGCATACCAAGCCCGAGGAGCTTGCTTGAGACCATAAAGAGATTTCTTAAGTCGACATACAAGGCTGGAGTCTGTTTGGATGAAGCCAATGGGTTGTTCCATATAGATTTCTTCATGCAAGTCCCCATGCAAGAAGGCAGATTTAACATCCATCTGATGGACTTCCCATTTTAAAGAGGCAGCAAGGGAAAGAACAAGGTGGATAGAGTTCATTTTGGCCACAGGGGAGAAGGTTTCAGTGTAGTCAATTCCTTCAACCTGTGAAAATCCCTTAGCAACAAGACGAGCTTTATGTTTATCAACTTTCCCGTCTGGTCCATACTTGGTTCTGTAAACCCATTTACATCTAACAAGTTTGCGTCCCTTTGGTAGGGGAACAAGATCCCATGTATCATTTGCCAACAATGAATGATATTCTTCATTCATAGCTGCTTCCCAATGTGGATGGCCTGAAGCTTCTGCAAAAGTGTCAGGATCAGGATTTACTGGAGCTTGAGCCAGTAAAGAAGAGGCTCTTTCAAACTGAGAACGTGTACGTCGCTGATCTGTAGGATCACCGGAAAGATCACCTGCTGCATCCCGAGTAGCACGGACCCATCTTGGAAGTTGAGGATCCTGAGAAGGTGGGGGAGGATTGTCATCCTCACTTTCATCATCTGAAGAAGAAATTTTTTCAAAAGTAGAAGAGATAGGAAGAGGTTGCACATCCGACGGACTAGGCTCGCAGGCCGATTTATTTTCATCAAATTTTACATCTCTTCTAATGATAACATTTTTGGACTTAAATGGAATAAGTCTATAACCTTTTACATCTTCAGAATATCCAACAAAAGTACATTTCTCACTCTTAGGTTCTAAAGCTTTATGATTTTCATCTGGAATATGGGCCCATGCTTCACTTCCAAAAATACGAAAGTGACTTACATCTGGTTTAATGGAACTCCAAGCTTCTTCTGGAGTGATATTCTTTAGAACCTTAGTAGGAGTGCGATTTATTATATAATTTGCACAATTAATTGCTTCGGCCCAAAAACTAAGACTGAGTCCTTTAGATTGCAGCATACAATTAGCCATTTCCTTTAAGGTGCGATTTTTCCTTTCAGCTACACCATTTTGTTGTGGAGTGTATGGAACAGTATGTTGCATTTGAATTCCATTTTCGGTGCAAAAGTTGATGAATGTGTTTTTAACATATTCTCCACCATTATCAGTTCTTAGCTTAAGAATTTGATGTCCAGATTGTTTTTCAACAAAGGCTTTGAAGGCCAAAAATGTGTTAAATACTTCGCTCTTGAGTTTTAAGAAGTATACCCAAGTGCATCTGGAGAAATCATCAATGAAAGTTAAGAAATACTTGCAGCCAGAGAATGAAGCAACAGGAAGTGGACCACATAAAATCACTGTGCACACGCTGTAAAGGGGCTGAGGCGTGCCAAGAGGCACGTTTTTCAAAACTGTCCCGATGATGTTTTCCGAGTACACATCCGGAACAAACACCATCTCTGCAAGATACCATAGGAAGACCTGTCACCATATTTCCTTTACATAGATGCTGAAGGGAGCGATAGTTTAAGTGACCAAATAGCTCATGCCAAAGTTTGCTCACTTCATCATTATGAGCAACAAATACTGAGGGAAGATTTGATGACCCAAAGTTGTGAAACTTATACAACCTTGTGGAATCATCAGCAATACCAGTAGCTAGAATCTGTTTAGGATCTCTTAGATCCTTGATTACAACATCATGAGGTGAAAATTCAACAATTTTACCTTCACCTGAATGAGTTATCTGATATACAGATAGAAGGTTGCTGGATAAGGTTGGAACACATAATACATCATTAAACTGACCATTGTCTAGATGAACAGTTCCAGTCCCTACAACATTAAGAGATCTATCATCACCAACATATATATTTTTGGTGTTACAATCATTTAAAGAAGAAAACATGGCTTTGTTTTTGGCCATGTGATAAGAGGCTCCAGAATCAATGAGCCACTCATGAGAATGAGAAGAAGAAGATACATTTAATGCATAACCAGACTGAGATGATTGACAACGACATGCAGAAAGTGCCATTCCTGAAGATGAAGTTGAAGTTGAAGTAGAAGAATGCTCCACATGGATGTTATGTTTCTTCAGTGCGGCTTCCAAGGCTTCCATCTTCTTAAAGCATTTAGATTCTAAGTGGCCATCTCGATTACAAAAGTTACAATGTCTATCAGTCTTCTTCCATTTGTTTTTATTGGTCTTATCATTTTACTGAAATGATCTTTCATTTTGAGACTGAGTTTGCTTAGGACCCTTGTTTGGTTTAGTACCATTCTTTTTAGGAAATGACTTCTTAGGATTCTTTAAATTTGGTTGTTGCTGGGCGGCTAACGCTTTCTTGGAAGAGTTTCCAAGATTAAGAAGACCAAGGTGTAAGAGTTTTTCTTGTTCTCTTATTAAAGAATCACAAAAAGAGTCAAAGGAAGGGGCCTTGTAGTCTTTTCCTTGACAAATAAAAGCTTCCCTTGTAGAATGGAAGGTGGAAACAAATACAGAGTAGGCTGGTCCCAACTTAGTAAGGATGGAATAAATAAGGTTACTATCTTCTTTCTTAACCTTAACACCTTCCAAGAGATATCTAAGGGTCTTGAATTTGGACAAGAAATCTTCAATGCAAGAAAAAATATTAGGATCCAATGTAAGCAACTCATTTTCAAGTTGATGGGCTCTAATTTCATTTTTAATCCCAAAAACTTTAGTGATTTGTTCCAATGCTTCATGAGGAGTATCAAGTTCTGCAATATGGAATCTAAGATCAGGAGAAATAGACATCCCTATCAAACCACGTGCTTGATCTTGTCTATTTTCCCATTTTGCAACCTTGTCTTCATCTTTTGGTTTCTTCTCTTGGCCCGTGGCTATTCTGTAGAGACCTTTACTTCTAAGTAAATCTTCCATGTAGGATACCCATTGGAAGTAGTTAGTGATGTCAAGAATGACTTGGCATGGACTTTCCATTATAAAAAAACGAAGCTGAAGATGCTGAAAGTAAGTGTTCCAATGGATAGATCTCGAAAAATTAGGATGTTTAAAAAAAACGGCTCTGGAAAAGGCTTCCGGATGAAGAAGTTATGGCTTTTGAAAAAAAAATTGTTGAAGTTGCCGGCAAAGTGCGCGAATGTGCGGGAATGAAAAAAAAATGCCCCCACAAAATGGAGATTTGAACCCAAGGCCTCTACTCTCTTAAAAAAGCTTTGAACCAATTGATCTATACAAAAAAATTGAGAGAGAGAGAGCGGGGGGGGGCCTTTGGTTTGCGTGCTTGCCTTGAGAAACCTCTTTTTCCCTACAAAACACAAAACACAAAACCCAACACGGACATGCAAAGAAAAACGAACCTTATGGCTCGAAGTTAGCTTTACCCCAAAAACTAAATATTAAAAAAAAAATTAGCTTTAGCCGAAAAACTAAATATTTTTCTCAATGTTTCTGATTTTCCGAGATCACACTAAGGTGCAGGGAAAAGAGCATACGCATGAGAGAAGAAATCCTTCCTTTCTGTTTCTGATTTGCCCAGATCGCACAGAGTCGCAGGGCAAAGAGCATACGCAGAAATGAAGGGTATAGATCCGGTTAAAAAAAAACTAAATAAACCGAAACCGAAATAAGCAGAGAGAAAATAACAGTAAACTGCAAATAAAGACTGTATACCTCCAGATCTTAAAAATGACGCAGATAGGGCTACCGGAAACCTTTTCGCGTGAAACGAAAGGGGTTCCTCACTGAACAGATGCTCCGAACACAACAGAGCAGTCCTCTCGGCCCGAAAGCAGTCAGAAACAGTAGATCTAGGAAACGACAGCCGCATGCAGTTCTACCGGCTTCAAATTTGGATAACCAACGGACGCGGCCCTCAAATAGCTCTGATACCATGTAGGAATTTACAGGGTAAGTTCCTCAGACAGAACACCAAAAGGACACCGCTCACAAACAGATCACCGATCAATACACCAGTATTTTGACGTGGTTAAAACCCTCAGAGAGGGAAACAGTCCACGGCCTGCGCCAACGTGGCTACTACAGGCAATTTATTAATAAAAGAATGAAAATTTACATAAGCTTCTCTCATGCACGGTTAACCTACAAATGACCCTCCATGCGCTTTAAATAGAATTCATGGACCAATCGGGTGTCAAGCCACGGATCAAGTGTCGGTAATACCGAGGAGAGAATGAACCGTCGGATCACTACATATCGTGACCGTCGGATTGTAAGTTACAAAATGTACAACGGTAAAGAAACACACTTTACCTAACTCTATACCTAACTCTATACTAGACCAAGTTGAACTTAATTATTCCTATGTGTCGGAATATCCTAACACTATTACCACTGTCGTTGTGTTGAAACTTGGATTTCTGTCATTTACTGTTTGTTGTCTAATACTTCTGAATATAATGCATGAACGCTTGTAATTTGAATTCATTGATACCATCATCAATCATATATATCCAGTGAAAAATGAACATAAGAAATAATCATGATGCATGAGATCAAATTTTTATTAAGGTTTTTATTTAAAATATTTATTTAAATCTGTAACGCTGAGTAATTAATATAAAATATTTTAAGGATATTTCCGGGTTGTAGACACATTAGTGAAAAGTTTTAATTCTACTGTTTTTGGGTAGGGTTCATATTAATGAAATCATATGATTAAAGGTAACACAAATATGTGAAGTTAGATTAAAGATTATTTTAGATGTATTTTATTTGATATTTATATTTATTATGTTTTTATTTTAACAAAAATGGGAAAAAAAGTAAATTGATATAGGAAGTGGATATTTTTAATATTATTAAGGGTAAGGATTTGCTTTATTTAGTATGTAGTAACTTTTAGTAAGTTTACATTTTTATTTTTATATATATAAATGTTGAAGAAAGCAGGAATAATAGTAGATAATAGTGGACGGTAACACATGGTAAGTATATTTGTTTACATCTTATTCTTACTTTTATACAAACACTTGATTAAATTATGGTTGGCAATAACTAATGATAAATATTAAGCTATTATGGCACATTTTCAAGGATTTTAATTTTTTGTGGTTTCAAAAATATGAACCAGTTATCAACATGGCATCTTATTGTGCAAATTCTGCAATAATACCTTAAAATTGTAATCCAATGAAATCTTTCAACATATTTTTTTAATAATATTGAAAAGTAATATTTTTTCATAAAACTAAACAATATAACATGCATTGGCCAATGCTAAACTAATATTAATGAGCAACCAAATTGATTGCTAGAGTCCTATGCATTAATAAGATATTGAGTGGGAATTTAAATGAATTTAAAATTATAAGTTTGATTTTCATAGGCCATAGGTGTATATTTTGAAATAGAGCTTCTAAAATTTCAATTTAATTATAAATAATTGTTAAGTAAATGCAAAATGATTTCGTAGGGCACGTTAAAAAGTTGTATTGTAGTTTCTAGGAAGATTAAATTATTCGACTCTCTTGAGAATTGATTTTCCACAACCTTGAATTTCTTTTTAACACTACAAACAACTTATCTTATCTCTATTCACTGGGTTTTCCAAATGAAGGAGTTAGAAACTCATCACCAGGGTGTTTCGACCGTATTCAAAAACACAAAAAGAGTGATTTTTTTTACTAAGGATATTCACTTCGCATATTCCAGACACTCACTAAGCCGTAACGCATTATAACTATCCTTCTCGAAACACAAAAAGAGTGATATTTTTTACTAAGGATATTCACATGGCATATTCCAGACACTCACTAAGCCATAACGCATTATAACTATCCTTCTCGAGATTTGAAGCTGACACAACAAGAGTCAATGTGAGAAAAACACAATGATTGAAGCTTCAATGCTCAAATTATTAATGCAAATCGTCACGCTGAAAGGCAACTCCTCAAAATGAGTTGTGTTTTTCCATTGAGCTTGATCATAGATATATACATGGAGAGAGAGATTCTTGGGCTTTACCTCTCAGTGTTTCTTCATATTCCTATTCTCCTTATTTTCTATTTACACAATTTTACATATATTCACCCAATCCAAACGATTAGGTGTCAGCATCCCCCCCTTTATTTTGAAGGGATGTTAGTGAGTCCAAGAATCCTTTTGAATCTTTCAAACTTTTCTCTTCCAAGTGCTTTGGTGAAGATGTCTACAATCTTCTCACTTGTGGAACAATGGCGTACATGGATTATGTTGGCCTGAACTTGATGTCAAATCAGATGGTATTTTGTATTGATGTGCTTTGTTCAATTATGGAAATTTGGTTTCTTGGCCAACTTTATTGCATAATTGTTGTCAATCATGAGTGGCAATGTATGCACTTGTTTCACCTGCAAATATTCTATAATTTTCTTGAGCCACACAATTTCCTTTGTTCCTTGAGTTTCTGCCACATATTTTGCCTCTATTATGGAATCTCTCAGTGCGTGACCGCCGAGAGACAACTCTTAATCCTAGAAGCATAGCATAACGTGAAATAGATACTTTAGTTTATTTATCTCAATAGAAATTTGAATCAAGGTATCTAATCAAGCTTAAGTCAACCACCTATGTCTACTTAAGTCCAATTTCTTGAGTTCCCTTCAAGTATTTTAGAATTTTTTTTGTGGCAGACTCATGTCCCTTACAAAGGTTTTTCATAAACTTAGAGAGGATTCCATGATCTTTAGTTGTATGATTAGTTGTGTTGTGCTAATAAAACTTACATATTTACAAACATGTGCTTTATTCTTTCTTATTGTGCTGAGTTTTCTTAGTTGTTAGTGCTTACAAATAAGTAAATTTCCTTAAGTTAAACAAGACATTCATGAGAAAAATAGATTCATAAATTAATAATGAACAACGAACATGTACAGTGCAGAAAATCATCAAAGAGACACATTAACACAGTTTTTTTGATGAAGGAGTTCACCCCTCCTAGGCTACATCTCCTTGGTCTAGCTTCCATGGCTTGGGTGTCTGTATAAGCTCAATGCGAAAAAAACGTTGTTTACAAATCTCTATGGGTCCTCATACCTACAATGATGTGTTCAAAATATCCAAATTAGCCAAAAATTACTATTGGCTCTCTAAAAACTGACTCTGATTGGTTTGGATATGACCCCCTTCCTTAGTGGCTCTTGGCTTCCCTGGAAATCCTTGTGGAAGAATAATCTGCATACACCTTTTATTGACCCTAAAACCTCTACCGGTGTCTTTATAAGGCCCAATTCATCCAAAATTGACTATTCATTTTCGAAAATTGGTCGAAAATTGAGCAAGATATGCTTCATTTAATTTTTCGCTAGGAAACCCCACTAAATTTGGAGAGGCTCTAGTTAAGTCTACCAAAACTAGCAGTTCTTGTAGAATTTTGCGCTCCACCAAATCCGCCACCAACTTAATCCTTAATTTAAGAGGGTTTAATTAAGGCTTAAATGGAATTAGTTTAAGCTAAGCATGATTAACGCTATGCACTTATCCATTCAGAGGCCCTGATTCTCATGCTTATGATCGCATGGGGTGGGGGTTGGCCTGTAGGGCTGGTTCCCACCACCCCCACCATCGGAAACACTGTGAGCTTTAACTATAAATTCACGACACTTCATTTCAAAGGTTCCACCGATGGTCCATTGGTATGGCATAGAATTCGGGTGGGGGAGGTCATAGGTTCAAACCCGCCTCCGCCCATCCCATATATGTTTTTCCATTAAATTATATGCGCCATATCTATAGTTCAAACCATATGAAAAAAACATTGTGCCCAACAATTTATTTGCTAACATTAATATAGTTGATAACTTTATATAACTAGTGAATCTATAGATGACACTTGTCACAACCCCATTAGGCGAAAGGTTAAAAGGTTTCCCCTTGCTCACTGGACGGCCATGTCATCATTTTTTCCCATTCTGCAATTTTTTTAGCTGTTTAGGAAAACAAACAGTAGGCATTTTCGCCTTCATTTGGACTCTATTTTTAGTGAACCAGTTTGTGCTACGATCGTATTGATGAGATGGACACACTCGTATAGTTTTAGAGCCAATATGGGAAATTTGATTTTTTATCTAAATACTGAGCACCTCATCATTGCTCCCCACTAGAAGCCCTTTGGACCCCAAAATATGTAGGTTTTAACCCCGTACAAAAATTACCTGCATACGAATTCTAAATCACAGGAAAAATAAAAATGCGAGAGCATAACACATAAAACACATATACACAGAGATTTCCCACTAGATCCCAAAACCAGGACTACCAGCTTGATTTTTCATTATGTTCCTTTCAATGTTACAATACATATTTATACATGCCAAAGCATCAAATACCATGGACCGAAAACCATCGCGTCCAAAACCATTGACCGAAAACCATAGGTAGGTTCACCCAACCTAATATAGGGTCCAAAAAAAAAATTCCTGGGGCACTGCCCCAGACCCTGTAGTGGGGGGCTACTCGCCGCCCTCAAACCCCCCAGACAGGGGGGGTTTCCACCCCCCTGCTGCGCAATCGGAGCAACGAAGGGGGGGCTCCGCCCCCCCTCTAACCCCCCAGTTCACTACGTAGGTTAGTCATGGAAAGAATATAACACAACCCAACAAAATATACTATTATCTGACGAGTAGATGAGGTTACAACCCCCTCACCTTTCCAAGCTTTATCCAATTTGATTTTGATGAATTTGTTTCCTTGAGATCCTCTCTAAGGAAATCAACATTCACTTGCCTTAAGGACCCTATTCTATACATGTACTTGTCTTTCCCCTCTTCCAGCTGACATTGAACTATTTGTTGCACCATTTTTAGATGTTCATAGAAAGTCATGGTTTTTTCCATGTCTCCATCAAAATAAACATCCTTCTTACTAAGATGACTTAACAAAATATAATGCAAATGGATGAAAAATTTCACTACTTGGTATAGTAGATGACTCAAGCTCGATTATACATCTTGAAAGTGTGAAATTTTCTAAACATAACTTTCATCTAAAACATAATGACGCTTGAATACAATAGTTACATAACCAATAAGCCTAAAAGGCACAACAATGAACTTGCTACTTATATCTCTTTTGTATCTTCAAACCAAGTGAAATTTTTGACAAGTATCCATGCAATGAAAGCACATGGATTGCCGCAACTTAATCTTTACACCATGGAAATCTTTTGAATGAAACAATATGGTGAAGTTGTTTGCATAAACCTGAAACACAAATGAACCTTTCAAGTTTGAAAGAGCATAAAAAATGATTTAACTCGTCTTTTGTTTGAGGCAACACATTCCCCTTACTGTTTGCCTCCCCACTGGAATACTTTACCCACACATGACAATGCATGCCAAGGAGCTTCGAAAGAAGGAATGTGAACAACAAATATCTTCCAACATTGGGCTTCTTCCAACAAACCTCTCATCAAAATGATGGTCTTGGGGGTTGACCAATCAACAATGGCATCCAAATTGGAGATGCTTGCATTCAACTTACCTCCTCCAATATCATGCCCCAAATGCATCAAATAAGTGAAACCCAACTTGTACTTTGATATCTTGAAAACATCAAACAATTTTCCTTCATATATGACATGTGCATGAGAGAACTTTCTCAACATGTTTATGTCACCAAAGTGGACAATTTCTTGAAGGAATGACTCTTTTTTCCATAATTCAAATACATGTATGTAGTAGAAGTGCTACAAGGAACATACAACATTAGAAGCCATACAAACCATTCTTGTCTCGTGTTATGTATATTCTTGCACTAACCTCTTTTTAAAAAATTTCTTTGGAAAAAACTACTCCTTTTGTCCTCTTCCTTGAAATACTTACCATTCCTTTTTGGCACCATAACCATCAGCACAACATGCCAAAAGGGGTGATTGAATGATCCCATTGTTCAACACAATTTTTCATTGATTTGGTCTCTCTACACTTTTCGATTTTTTCAACTCTTGCATGCTAATGTGACAAAGAAAAATCTCTTGCTACAAAGATAGTTCATGAGAATTTTCTTTCTCCTTGAAGGACAATTATTTCACAACCTGAAATACTTAATCACTCTGATAAACTGAAACAACCAAATCAGAATTGAAACTTCCATTACATGCAACAAAATTTTCATAAATATTATCATCATTTGGGTTGAACATGAGAAGTACTAAGATTTTACTTGAATTCACTAGTCCTTTTTCGTCCCTTGCATTAACCAAATAAATTATCATCATTTTGTGATGGGCTCTCACTATATACTCCACACCGTCCTTGAATAAGTGATACTTGTTTTCATGGCAGTAAAAGACTACTTTCTAGTCATACAAATATGGACTACCCAACACCACACCTAAAATATCAACCGGTACCACATCTAGCTCTACTTCATAAAAAAAAATTGCAGTGATTGCAAACTTAAACAAATATTTTCTTGTAACCTGTAAATTGGTGTCTCTTGTTATCCATGCCAAAGGGTATGGTATATGGTGAAGTTAGTTTCAAGATTCAATCTTTTGACTAAGTCTTTAGAGATTAGACTCGCTTGTGACCCACTATCAAAGAGTGTGTCAATCTTGGTGTGTTTAGATATAATCCTAACATAAAATAACTCAATCCCTTTGTTTTCATCCGTTGTAGTAGTAGTGTTACAATTTTGTGAACTAGTCCTAGAAATATCTTTATTTCCTTTGATTCCCATGACAATGATTTTGTTTTCATCACCTGCTTCAGAACCTAAATCTTCTTGAGTGATAGCAGTGGTTTTTTGTTTCCATTTATTTTTGAACTTATTTGATCTCATTTGTAGATGCAATTTCCAGTAGTTGGCTTCATCATGCCCATCTTTGGAACATTGTTTGTATGTTATTTTCTCCTCTTCTTTCTTCACACTTGAATTTTTCTTCCTTTTCCATTTTCCTCCTTTATCTTTCTCTTTACCCTTAGGTGGCTTTCCTGAATGTTCTTTCCTCTAGATTCAAGATGTGTGGCTTGCACACATACCTCATCTAACTTAGTTTTATTGAACATAAGATAAGTGTGTTTAAGATAGGAATGTAAAACCCCAATATATTTCAACAGTTTATCTTGAGAATTAAAATTCACTTCTAATAACAAAGCCCTTTTTCTAAAATCCTGTGTATAATCTTGGACTGTTTGGCCTTTAAGCTGCCTATAATTATCCCAACTCATAATGGATTTTTGTATATAGGCTAAAGAATAAAACTATCTTTTAAATGAAGAAACAAATTCAACCCAAGTGATTGATATCTTACCATGGATTCTCATTTCTTCTTGAGTCTTTGCTTCCCACCAAACTAGTGCAATGTCTTCTAGCCTAAGTGAATCCAACTAGATCTTTATGTTGTCTTCTTGAAAGTTCTGAATTCTATAGTACTCCAACTGTCGAATCCAATTTTCCAACTTTTCTACATTCACCTCTCCATTGTACATGGGAAGTTTGACTTTTATGTCCAATTTTAGTAATTGATTCATTCCTTTTTGGGTTTTTGAATGAGTATGGGAAATTTCAATGGTGGTAGTGGAAGATGATGCTATATGATATGATGGGAATATGATGAATTAGATGGTGAAGATGGTGGAGATGGAGGTGGATTTCCACCATTCCCTTTGAAATCCTTCTTCTCATAACTTTTGTCCTCTGAGCTTCATTTTCCATGTTGAGGTTTAGAACTCTCTCCAACCATTCTAGTGTTTCTCTCTTCATAGAGGACTTTAACCATCTCCTTCAAAGTATAGAAAGATTTCTTGAATTCTTCCTCTTCTGAAGAGGGACCTTTAGGCTCTCTTTTTCTAAACATAATGGCTATGAATTCAGGCTCAGAAATTTGTACTACTTGTACCTCTTCAATCTTAGTTGAAGACAACACTTGAGGAGTTTCAAGTGGAGCTGGAATTGGAACTTTGGGTGGTGGAGATTTTGGCCTTCTGGCTCTCCTTCTTATGGGAATTACCTTAGGAGTTGCAACCAATAGCTTCCCTTCTCCTTTATCCAACTTTAACCTTGTAAGCATCAGAATTTTGAAACCATTAAAAGCCTAATTACACAAACTCAAGCAATCAAGAAATTAAACCTTATGCTCTCATACCAACTTGATCCATTTTTCAATGGTTAGTTTATAAACATGTGCTTGCTTCTTTCTTATTGTGTTGAGGTTTCCCTAGTTGTTGGTGTTTATAAACAGGTAAATTTCCTTAAGTTGAACAAGGCATTCATGAGAAAAATAGATTTGGAAATTAATAATGAAAAATGAACATGTAAAGTGCAACAAACCATCAAAGAGACACATTAACACAATTTTTTGATGAAGGAGTTCACCCTTCATGGGCTACATCTGCTTGGTCCAACTTCCATGGCTTGGGCCTCTGTATTAGCTCAATGTGGAAAAAATGTTGTTTACCTATGGCTCCTGATACTTGCATTGATGTGTTAAAAATATCAAAGTTAGCCAAAAATGACTATTGCGTCTTTGAAAACTGACTCTTATTGCTCTGGCTATGACCCCCTTTCCTAGTGGCTCTTGACTTCCCTAAAATTCCTTATGGAAAAATCATCTGTACAAGTTTTATATTGCCTCTAAAACCTCTACCAATGCCTTTATAAGGTTAAAGCCATTGAAAATTGACTATTCATTTTCCAAAATTGCTGAAAAATTGACCAAGAAATGCTTCATTTACGTTTTCCCTAAGAAACCTTGCTAAATTGGAGAGACTCCAATTAAGTCTTCCAAAACTGGAAGTTCCTGTCGAATTTGGAGCTCCGCCAAATCCGCCACCAACTTAATCCATAATTTAATCACGTTAAATTAAGGCTTAAATGGAATTATTTTAAGCTAAGCATGATTAGCGCTAAGCGCTTATCCATTATCTGGCCCTTGGTCACACACCTGTGGTTGCATGAGGTGAGGATTGGCCCACACAATTGGCTCCCACCACCCCCGGTGTTGGCAACACTGTGTGCCTTAACTATAATTTTATGGCATTACATTTCAAAGCTTCCATCGGTGGTCCGTTGGTATGGCATAGAATTCAGGTGGGGGCGGTCAAGTGTTCAAACCCGCCTTCTCCCCTCCCATATATGTTTTTACCATAAAAGTATATGCACCATATCTATAGTTCAAATGATATGAAATAAAAATTTCTCCCATGAATTTATTTTTTGACATTGATATAGTTCAGAACTTTGTATAAACGTAGATTCGATATAAATACTATATAATATAAATGATAATATAAATAATAAACTAGATAATATAAAATAATAATTATATATAATATATAATAATATTTAAATAAAAAGAAATTCAAATTCCACCTTTGAGCCAATTAGAAAATTTCACCTTCAAACAACCAAACTGGAAAATCCGGAGGTGACACTAGTCACATCGCTATTACACGAAAAGTAAAGAAGATTCCCCTTGCTGATTGGACTACTCACTGGACTGCGATGTCATCATTTTGTCCCATTCTGCAATTTTTTTCGTTGTTTAGGAAAATGAAAAATAGGTCTTCTCACCTTCATATGAACTCCTTTTTTAGTGAAATGAATTGTGTTGCAATCGTCTTCAGGAGATGGACGTATTTGTACAATTTTTTAGCGAGTATCAGAACTTTGATTTTTGAGCTAAATACTAAGCACCTGATCATTCCAACAACAAATGAAATGTCTAGTCTATTAGTAGTTAGGTAGTTGAGACTTACTACAATTTGTCTATACTTTGTTGTGTCCTCAAATTGTTTTCCTTTAGTGGATGTGAGACTTAAGTTCTATTCCATTGGAGTAGTCAAAATATTGCACTCATCCATGCCAAACTTGTTTAATAAATCTCCAATGTACTTCTTTTGAGAGAGGAATATAAACTTTGGATGTTGAGTTACTTCAAAAGAAAGATAGTAGTGAACATACACCAAGTCTTTCATTCCAAAACCATTCCTCAATTCCTTCTTTGGATGCAATATAGCTCTCATTGTTCCCCTTGATCAAAAGATCATCTACATATACCACAAGATATACAACTCTTTTTCCAGCTTTCTTGACAAACAAGGTTGCATCATCAAGATCATAGTGTTTGAAGTTGAGTTCCAAAAGTTGTTTAGTTAACTTCTCGTATGAGGCTCACGGTAATTGCTTAAGGACATACAAGGATTTTAAAAGTTTTCATACTTTATGTTCTTGGACCTTCACAACAAATCCTTCTGACTGGGACATAAAAACATTTTCTTTCAGATATCCATTCAAGAAAGCATTTTTTACATCCATTTGATGGACTTTCCAAACATCTAAGCTGCCAAGGAAAAAAGTGTGTGGATGGTAGCCCATTTTTTTATTGGGGGGGGGAGGGGAGGGGAGAATTATCCTCATATTCGACCCCTTCCTTCCATGCAAAACCATTTTCCACCAGCCTAGCTTTGTTCATATCATGTGATCCATCAACTTTATACTTGTTCTTATAGACCCACTTGGAGCCTATTGGTTTTATTCCTAATGGAGAATCAACCAACTTCCAAGAGTCATTCTTTATCAAGACATCATACTCTTTTTGCATTGATTCTTTCCATTCATCGTGAGAAGTGGCTTCTTTGGAGGGATTTGGTTCAAAATTTCCAGAAAAGTTAAGTGCACAATCATAAGAAACATCCATATCAGCAGGTGAATAAGAATTGTCTACATGACCTTCACTTTTTCATGTTTGTTCTTCTTGTTTGTGTCTTTCGAACCTCATAATGATGAACACTTTCAAGTGTCTTTGTCAACAATTTTGGAGGTATTTTAGAGATATCTAAGGATGCTCAATTGATAGAGTTGGGGTTTAATCAATATTTAGTCTCCCAATTTTGTCAATCACGTCAGTTAAAGTTTCATCTGGATTAGTGGAGCTTCATGCACGAGAGAAAGTTCTTCAAAAGAATATTCCAGAGATTGGTTGAGGAAATGAATTTCTCCTTCGAGATGTGGAATCTCATTATCAAATTCTTGAAAATACTTGGCATGTATGAATCTATCCAAGTTATCAAGTTGCCACCATAGAACATTTTAGGGGCGAATCTTTTCCCAGGGGTGAAATTTGAGGGGTTTTATATTTTGGAGGGGAGATTTTTTTATAATAAACACATTTTCTACAGTTCACCCAATTATTACAAAAATAAATAAATACTATACCTCAACCACCAATATTATAAAAAATAGGTGAGATAAAAGACCATTTCGCCTCTCCAAGTTTCATTTGAAGCTCCTCATTCACCTTGAAAATATGGTTGCACTTGGGATTTCACCCAATCACTCTGGATTTCCAATAATGGCACTGATGACAGTCTATCTCTACCATCAGTGTTTAAGAAAACAATAAAATATCGCTTCTCACTGAACAAGATACAAAAAACATGCTCCCAGGAATGAATAGGATGACATACTTCAAACCATAACTGAAAACAAGAGAGACACACACAGAGAGAGAGAGAGAGAGAGAGAGAGAGACATAGGAAGCACAACCAGGGATTTGAAAGACAAGTGAGAAAGCGAGTGTCAGGTTCATCAAAGAGAAGAGAAAAAAGAAGTTAACTTTTGGTTTTTTAAGAAGTTCCTTAGCTAGGAACAATAGGTAGGAAGGACATTGATTACAGGCCTTGTTATTTTCTTCAGATCATGTATAGTTTACAAGCTCAATACTAGGGGCATTATGAAATTTCATTTCAATCTCTAGATTCAACTTGAAAATATGTTTTCATGTGGGATTTTTCTCAATCTCCCCTAATTTCCAGCAGTGACATTGGTGAGGAGCTATCTCTAGCATCAGTTTTTAAGAAAAGAAACAGAATAAAAAAAACTAGGTGAATTACCAATCCATTAAATGGAAAAAAATGGGGGCATTACTAATGCAGTGAATGTGGGCATAGTAGTACAACCAAATTGGATAACCAAAAGTTCTCCTCTTCCTTTGATTTCAATGGCTCTCAATGTTCATTGTCTTTTGAAATTTCTGCTACAGTTTGGTACATGGGTTATTACTATTATCTCACTTTTTTTGCTCTAAAAAATTAGGGTTTTTTTAATCTGCATCTCGCTTAAAATGGAACTAGGTTTCATATGGATTTCTATTATTATCTCACTTTTTTAGCTCTTAAAATTTGGGGTTTATTTTTGTTCTACAGTTGACTTAGAATGGATTTGGCTTTCATATATTTAGTATTAAATGTACTAAAGAAATTTATCTATGAAGACAATTATGCAATGGATCTATACAAATCCTATGTACTGTAAATACAAAAACAAATATTTTCCAATGAAATCCCATGTACTGTAAATAAAAAGTCCTATATTTTCCAATGAAAGGGGATACTTTTTAACATTCCTCTATTTGTATTAGTTTATATATGATAAATTTCTATGATGATCTCCAAGATGGTCTTCCAGCTCTTAGTTTCAAGAAATCCGAACTAAAGTAGGGATTTCTAGGGTTGTAAGTGTCAGTTTCAGATGGATTTCAAATATTAAAGACAAAACTTCTCCTTAGATTTCATTTTCTAGATGTTTCCTTTCTCTTAGATCAATAATAAATCCATTTGTAATGATCAACTCAATTGTATTTCAGAAAATGTTTCCTTTACTTCCATATCCATTCTTTCCACCAAGTTAGTGACTATAGAAGGCCGAGCTTAAGAAAAAGATGTTTTAAGATTGAGCTCGAAACGTTTTCTAGCGTAATTATATTTTTAAGACTAGTCTTGTATTTTCCTGTAAGGTTTTCCAATTTCGTGAGCACCAGTACTGCAGCAATAATGGTATGACTCTTGGGCTACCTACTTTACTCTTATCAACATGGTAGTTCGTAACAAACTTGGAAGCGACGGTGTTGTATGCACAAGTACTAGTTCTTACTGCAGGCTGTGCAAGATCACTAGCAGCTCAAGCCAATTTCTATGGGTTCCAGAAGAAGCTTTATATGTGATGGAAAGAAAAATAGAGATTACTCTACTAATGTTATTCTACTTGTAGAAAGGAAGACTAAAATGGAAAGCAAACCTAGCAAACCCTACCTAACCAACTAATCCTACTTTTGCAGAAAGCAATATGAAAAGCATGAAATGAATGCCATTACCTACTCAAGGAAGTAAACAACATCTACTCAAGCTATTTCTAGAAGCAAATGAGGAAAAAGACATCTTTTTGGATTTTTATGTATTTTCATGTGAAATTGACATGCATGTAATTTATTTGTTTGTGAATGTGGCAGCGTATAAGTGGCGATGGAGCGTGGTTTTGGGACTTGAGAGGATGTAGGATGCTATGGAGGTGTCCTAGGAGGTCTGAGGTGGCCTTCTAGAGGCTTTTCCCAAAATCGGCCTTCAAAAGGAAGCCTACAGGAAAATCTACAGGAGGATGCAGGGGATCTACAGGAGGTCTACAATTGGATGTCGAGAGCAATTTTGAAGGTTTTGAAGGTGTGAGAGTGGGTGGAAAGGGTAGCTGATGGTTGAGATGATGTGTTAGGATGCCTAGGGTTCACCAAGGATCACTAGGAGAGGGAAAGGATGGTCGAGAGAAAGGAAGAAACACTATGGAAAAACGCAGAAAACTAAGATAGGTTCGAGTTGAAATTTGGGCAACCTGTAGGGCATAGATCAGGGAGAGAATATGATGGCTGATAGGCTAACTTGTTGTGAGAAGAGATTAGCTGCAAAAGAACTGACATGCACACAGTGATATCAAGCAAGCAAGGAAATTAAGTACATCAGAAAAACAAAATTTTGCATCAAGCTTCATCTAAATCATGAGCTATGGAAAGAAATGCTGCACAATGCGATGATGAGAGAAAACATGGAAGAAGACTTATTGCAAATACAGAAATGGGCATGGTGAAAGAGATCTAAAGCAAAGCATTAACCTTCTAACAAAATGCAACACTAGAAATCGTATGGAGAAGGAAAAACTATGTTTTCGTTGCAGCAAGAGGGTCTTGGCCTCAGTTCATGGTCCCAAAGGGAGGAAAGGAGGACAAGGCACTGTTGCTAGCCTTTTGTATCTTATTTCTATCACTATTTAACCTGCTATAAAAAACACAAATGGAATCAACCTTCTAAATCACGAAAAGAAACATATTCCTAACCAAGGAAGAAATGCATCGAACTGCAACTAATCAATAAACTGAAACAAATCATAAAAATACAAAAAAGTGGAGCTTGGCTACTTGGATTGGTACCTAACCCAAGAGCTTCAACCCTATGAGGAAACTCAGTGATAACTCAAAAGGGATCTCACCTTTATTATCAAAATAATAATAGGATTACATGAAACTGTCACCAAAAGTAAGCTCGAAGTTGAGCAAAGAAAAACTGCAACAAAAATTCAACACAAATTTGAGCCTAGTGAGGCCCTATGCCTCTCTACCTATACAACTAAAGCTCCCAATATCTTCCTTAAAATAAAGGAGGCTTGTCTCCCAAAACTCAAGATAATCATAAGTTATCCTCCACTTGCTCGACTGCCTCCTAGTGCATTGATTTGGTTGTTTGTACTCTGAGGTGCATGAAGGAGAATTTGAAGTGGAGAGTAATAAATGAGGGGGATTCTCTCCTATAAATCCTCTCCTCTATCCACTTTGAATTATCGCTGCAAATTTTCCATTGAATCTTTGACTTTGTCTTCAAAATTCAACAAAAAATTGCATTAAACAGACATTAGACCTCATGGCATCATAACTAACCCAACTCACTCCATAAGCATAAATATAATAAAAAAACATGCAATAAGCTAAGAGAATGGTTGATTTAACTATGTTAGGAGGAAAAATGAGCCCATATAATTACCCATTTATGGGGCTCATCATCACCCCCCTACTGAAGGTGTTGCTCATCCTCTGAGCAACTTAGTCCATCTCCTCATCTTTGATGTCCCTAGTGGCCTCCCTAACATCCCATGCTTCTGATGTGATCTCCTCTTCCTTGTCATGGAATCTTGACTTTCCTTCTACCTCTTCCCACTGTTGTTGTTTGTCTTCCTCTATTCTACCTTCTAGCGTGCCTAGCAGTAGTTGGGGACTCAATTTGAGGCCAATCCAATTGACCTTCAAGCTCTACATGGAGTGCTTGTACATTGGCACTCTCCTTAATGCCTATTTCATCCTTGTTGGGGAGTGATACTCCCTGATCTATAAACTGTGGGGCAAGCTGTTACACCTCCTCATATAAGCATGAATACAGTCATCCCCAACTAAGCTTTCCATATCCTCAAAATGTGCAATGGCTTCAGCCTCATCATTAATATATTTAGGGGAAATTTGGGGATTATGTGCAAGAAATTTACGTGTGTCGATGAGTGCCATGGGATCTGATGGCTCAGCTCTGATCATTAAGGGATCATTCTACTCCTTTATCATCAAATTTATTATTTCTGCGACCCTTAACTCTTCATGATTCATCCATGAGGCCATGGCCATTAGTTGTAGGTCCCCTAGCCTAGAATTGGGGTTCCACACATTCATGTCTCTGAGGGCCATGTTATGCAAATAGAATTCTGCTATTTTTTCCTTATATTCTGACGGGTTTTGGTCACACAGGTCCATAAATTGTCTGTAATCTTGAAAAGACATTGTGCCTCTCTGTGCCAAAGTCTTTATCTAAAACTGTAGCTTTTGGTCCTTGAGGTATACTCCATATGATTTTGTTGGTGTTCTACATTGCAGTGCCTCCATGGACCAGCTAGCCATGAATGCCAATTGTGTCTCTTTTTCTTGTAGTTGTCTTCTTAGCATTGCATTTTATTTTTGAAGGTGAGTTCTTGTGATTGCTTCTCTATTTCTGACAACGCTTAACTCCCTAACCTTTTCTCTAAGCTTCTTCTCCAGGTGGCCAATATCCTCAACTCCCTTGGATTTAGCTATTTTCAACCACCTATGTGTTCTTATTATTTCCTTTTCTAATTCAAAGAATAGTGAGATTGCAAATGTTTGTGGAATTATCCTTCCTCCTTCAAGGAGACAGTAGTAGGAGGCAAGGTTGGGTTGGGATCAGGTTCTTGTGGCTCTGTAGCTTCCTTCATCCCCTTTAGCTATCCTTCTACCTTTTTTCAAGTTTTTCAGACTCCTGTAGCTTTGACACGGTCTCCTGTAGAATAGTTTGTGCCTCCTCTAAAACTTTTTTTGAGTCTTATAGTTGTATTTTTTCCTTCTAGGTGGAAAATCTAGGAGTCCCTCTTTCATATGTGATAGGGGTTTTAGAGGGAGATTCTTCCCCTTTGATAGTGGGTGAATCTTCAATTATAATGGGCACTGTTGCAGATGGCTGGGATTTTCCTGTTTTTATCCCTGTGATTTTCCTGGCCTTGAAATACATGGAGGCCCACCTTTTTCTCTTCCCTTTCGGCTTAATTAGTGTGCTCAAGGCAGTGAGGGCAGTTGTTGCCTCTCTTTCTAAGGTCTGAGGAGACACTGTTGTCTTTTTTGTTTCTTTCTCTCCCTCTATCCTTTCTTCTATCTCTTTTTGCTCTATTTATTCCGTGTTTGTCTCTTCATCCTTCTCCTCTTCTCTCTTAGTTTCCTCCTCCTCCTTTTCTTTCCTTGCTAAGTCATATGTTGCTTCACCTTCTCACCATTTCTGCTCTTCTTCCTCACTGTCAAAAGGACTGATATCATAGGTGAGGGCCTTTATGTCATCTTGTACTATCATGTTTTTGAAGACTTCCCATGCTATAGGGAGTGTGAATGTATGGAGGGGTTATTCCATTACAAATTTTATTAACCCATGGTGAGCCAGCTAATCTAGACTCCCTGCCTTAAACTTAATGTTGGAGTCTATGAGGGACTATAGGAGGAAATGTGGAATTCTGAGTTTCTAGGGTGTTGGAGTGTCCATGCCATATCTCAGCTCATGAAGGATTATAAAATGGTAGCCATAGACTATGCTATACCTCCCCTCATAGGAAATATATTTGATGATTTGGTAACTGACCTCATCCCAAGGGTAGGGTATGCTTGTTCTTCTAATTCCATTTTTATCTTCTATAGGATGTTCATTGTTTTGGAAGAAATTTTTCTTGGGAGCCTGTCCAATTGGTTTTCATCTTTCCTCCAAGGAAATCCAAGAGGAAGGTTGGTAACCCTACTGCTAAATTATGGGGTGATTTCCATGGAAAGACCTCTAAAATTGACAGTGGCATGGGTCCTTGAGTGAGGGACTAAGGAAAGGGAAAATTCCTGAGCAACTTCTTCATCAAACCCTCGGAATTTCTCAAAAAATTGCATCCAATTTTCCCTCGTGAATATGGCTACTACTTGGCGATGTTCATGGAGCCTAGTTGAATTAGTGGGATCCTTCCTCATGAATCCTCCTTTCATTGTGCTTATACCCCTTTTGAAAACCAAATGTAGAGATGGAGGGAATAATTTTGAAGAAAACAAGAAAACAGTGGAAAATTGTGTTTAAAAAAAAAAACAGGCAGACATTTTGTATGTAATGCCTCTTCTTCTATGGACTCAATTCCTCCTTAAAATGATATAATTCCTTTCAAATATTGATAATAAAGGTGGGTATACATGGAACCTACCTGATCAAGCCATAAATTGAGCAAAACGCCAGTGTTTCATCCTTAAAGACAACTCATTTCCCCTCCTGTAAATCTGCCTGTAGGTACTATTGTAGAAACTGTAGGTGCTCCTGTAGAATGCCGATAGTAGGAGGATGGATGAAAGTGATGGAGAACAATGGTATTAAAGCTATGGTGGTGACAAGGAGTTTTCTGCAGCTAAGTGGACGAGGATATAATCAAAGAAAAGGTGGTGAAAGAGTTTCGAGGAGGAGTACTTATTTCTTCTTTTAGATATTTCCTGTGATGGGATGAGATGGCAAAAATGTATATTCCCTTATTTGGATTGTTGGTCCCTACCTGCCTTGTCATCATGGTTTCTTCCTGTAATCACCTCTCATCATTGCATCGGATTTTTCAAACCCTCCACTACCTATCGTTGGGATCTTCCTCTGAGTTGACTATGCGCGCATGTGGTGACATCTTCTGATGAGTGCAATCAACTAGATGAAGGTGGCCAAGTTTACTGGCCACCTTTTCTCATTCAACCCTAACCATCTCATTCTCTTATGCATGTCTTTCAATTACACAAATGCAATAGAGGAGCGGGTTAGTCACCTACTTGTGAGTCAAATGTATTTGTTGTGAGGTATTTTGGCTCCTTTTACTATTGCATGCTTGTATTTCCTTTGTTGCATGCTCTCTACTTTCTGATGTGTGGTTGTTTGTCCTATGCAGGTATCCTCTGGCTTGATCTAGGCTTCATATGTTTCCTCCAATCCTCATGCTTGCACTTCTTTAGCTGTTGTGGCTTGGATTTAATGCGATCAACTGCTACAGGAATTCCTACAGGAGCTCCTGTAACTGCTTCTCCCTTTAAAATTTTAGCTGATTTGTTGTCCTGAGAGCTGTGAGGATGATGCCAGAGATGTTGATGGAGATGGAGAGGTTCTAGGTAAGCTGTAGGTGATATTTGAGGTGCTTCTTCCTTTATTTTTTTTGTTTTTTTCTAAAAACTCGTATTTTGTGTTTTTCTGTGACAGGAAGGAAAAAATGATGTTTATGATGTGATGTAGGTGTGGAATGGATGGAAAGGATGGTTGATAGTTGTATGAGGGTCTATGTGTTCTTCATAAAGCTTCCCAGCCCCTCAAACTACTTTCTATAACCACTTATGGCTCCCTGTGATTCCTACTGGAGCCTCCTGTAGAAAACATAGGGCCTCCCGTAAAACACACTTTCTCCGGAAAAAAACTCAATGGTGTGGGAGAAAGGTCAGAAATGCTAGAGAAGAGTGTGGACGAGTTGAAATAGGCTCTGTGGTATATTCTCTTGCTCCCTTTGGTCCTCCTGCAACCTGCAATGCACATTAAAATTCAATTTTCTTTTTCTTATTTTTTTCTTTTTTTTGAAAGACAACTAGGGCACCTCAAGGAGGTTTTCACCCTAATTGCATGTCCTGTGTGCCTCCAAGGGAGGTTTTTACCCAAGGATCTTATTATTTTTCTTTTCTTTTTTTGTTTTTGGCATCACTGGGCCGCCTTAGAAGAGGTTTTCAACCCAATGATTGGACTCAAGTGCTTCATGGAGGTTTTCACTTGAGTCCTTATTTTTTTTCTTTTCTCTATTTCTTCAATGAGTGGGTGAAGTGGAGGCTGAGGCATGCTCCACTACCATCACTATCTTATTCAAATATTTAATGAAATCTCACTTGGAGAGGGCCTTCTTGTAAATTTTCAACCTATGTCCACTGACAAGCATGGGGATGGCTTCCTCATCAATGGTTCTAATGAGAACTGAACCATTGTCATTGTATTTTTCCACAGTGTATGGTCCCAGCCATCTTGTCCTCAACTTGCCTATGAAGTCTTTATACCTTGAATCATAGATCAGTGCCCAATCTCCTTCTTGGAATTGCTTCTCCTTGGTATTTTTATCATGCCATATCTTCCTCTAAGTTTGAACTACCTTTGTCTGGAGAAGGGCCTACAATCTTTTCTCATCCAATCCATTTAGCTCGAGTAATCTTTCCTTTTGTGCATGGCTGAAGTCTAGGTCCAGCTGAGCTTCGATCCTTAGTGTACTAAATTCAAATTCTATTGATAGTAGAGCCTTCTTCCCATAGACCAGTTCATAGGGTGTGAACCCTGTGGTGGTCTTCCATTTTGTGTTGTAGGCCCAGGTGGCCTCAACTAATTTCTCTGCCCAATCTTTTTTGTTGCTACTCACTACCTTGGTCATAATTCCTTCCAAAGCTTTGTTAGTGACTTCCACCTACCCATTTGGTTGTGTACAGTAAGGGGTGGAAGTCATTTTCTTGATTTTATGATGTGTGAGCAGGTCTTCAATCAAATTGGAAGTGAACTGACTACCTTGAACTGTGACTAGTTCTCTTGGATACCCGAACTTTTAGAATATGTTTTCTCTAAAAAAACTCAGCTACTTTTTCCTCTATTGTTGCTTTGATTGCTTTTGTTTCTACCCACTTTGTCAGGTAATCGGTGCACACAATGATGTATTGCTTCTGTTTTGAAGGAGGGTTCATAGGACCCACAAAGTCCATGCTCCACTTCTAAAATGGCTCAAATGTCACTCGAGCTTGCATGGGCATCTTATCCTTTGGAGTAGTCTGCTTACAAGCTTTTGAAGGTAGTCCTCTTTACTTCAAAATGACCTCCAAAAGGCCCATCATGACAGATCAGGAGAATGCCAAAAGCTTCCTACTCCTTGACACATCTTCTCAAGATCTGATCTGGGCCATGTTTGAAGAGATTGCCCACAATCCAGGTGAAAGGGGAGCTTTTCCTCACTATCTTGCTCTTCTCCTTTGAGTAAAGGTGTGGTGGAAACTGTGTTAAAACCAAGTAGTTTTCTATATCAACAAACCATGGAGAAAGTACTCAAATAGAAAACACGTGTTCATCTGGCATTTGATCATCCACCATTCCTTCTTCACCTGCAAGCAAATTTACTCTAGACAAGAAGTAAGCAACAACATTTTCTTTACTAGGTTTATCAACAATGTTCAAATCAAACTGCTGCAGTAAAAGAAACCATCTAATAATGCGAGCATTTACATCTATTTTGTTCATTAAATATCTAACTGTAGCATGATCATTGTGCATGAAGGTTTGATAACCTATGATATAATGTCTGAACTTGTTTAAAGAATGCACAACAACTAGGAGTTCCTTCTCGGTCACTATGTAGTTTAACTCTACCTTTGACAAATTTTTGCTTATAAAGTATATGGCATAAGGTAACTTTTCATCAATTTGTCCTAAGTCTACTCCTATTTCTTTGTTCGAGGCATCTGTGTGAATGTGGAAGGGTAGGGCCCAATTTCAGCCTCCCAAAATTGGGGCATTCACAAATTTTCTTTTCAAGGTATTTAGGGCTTCTTGATAGTTTTCCGACAAAATGAATTCAACATATTTACTTAAAAGACCAAATAATCTTGCAAATACTCTACTATAGGGAACGAGAGCTTGGCGGGAGACGCAATCACGTGTAGGTAACTAGGGTTTACTCTGCAGCCAGCAGGATCACTTGCTTAACACCGGGCTTGGTTCCAGAACTAAAGTTGAATCGCGCTGGGAGGGGAAGGAATGGAGTCGGAGAATGGGGGGGTAGAGATCCCCTCCTTCAAAGCAACTTTAACAGGGGAAAATAGAAAGGAAAAGCAGAGTGAAGGAGGCCAAACCAATGAAGGAGAAACTTCAGAAACGGGAGCACAAAGGAGATCAGGATTCCAGAGCAAATGCCTACCTAGGACTTCGAGCAGACCCAAGTTTGTAATCCCACCTAATAGACTAGAAAATTACAGAATCCATATGCGTGATTATGCCTTGATTTGCAAGTTTATAGGATATTGGCCTGCTAAAAGGGATCTTATGAGATGGATCTATCAGAGGTGGAAACCAAAAGGACATGTGGAAGTCAAGTTGGGAGCAAAGGGGTTCTTCACTGTTATATTTTCCAACCTAGAAGATAGGGGACGAGTCTTTGAGGAAGGACCTTATTTCACGGACAACGCTGGTCTGTTCATGAGAGAATGGGTTGAATGCTACAACTCAGATAAGGAAAGGATGTTAGCTGCTCCGATTTGGATCAGACTCTTTGGTCTACCATCTGAATTCTGGGAACCAGAGATCCTTAAAGGCATAGGAAATACTATAGGTTCTTTTGTTAAAGTGGCGAAAACAACAAAGAGAGAGAAGTTCAACACCTATGCTAGAATATGTGTGTACATGAACATCACAGAGCCTCTCCCAGACATTATAGAACTGGAATATCATGATGAGCTATGGCACCAACCTATAGAATACGAACATATTCCATTTCGCTACCGAATATGCCATGAATATGGTCATCTATATAGGGAATGCCCTATTACGCTAGCTGAACAGGAAAAGGAAGCAGAAAAAAGCGGAAGAAACACAACAAGGAAAACAGGGGAAGAAAGAGAGGACTTCAGAGAAGTTCCAAGAAGAAGAGGAAGAGGAAATAAAAAGACGCAGAGGGGTAATCAGAAAGTAACCCAGAAAACAAAATCTATAAACATGTTTAAAGCCCTACAGGAAGAAGGGCTGGAGACAGAGGTGAGCGAAGAAGAAGAAATAGATGGAATGGAGGTAATAACTAAAAAATCAAACAAAGAGGCAAATAATAGGAATAACGAACAGGGGACTGAACCCACAGGTGAAACCCAAGGAGATCAAGGAGACATGGAAATAGACCCAAAGAAAACAAAAGGAGAAGAAGAAGAACAAGTAATGGTGAAACTTCTTCAGGAATGGAAAAGGCTTGATGAACGATTCATCCCAGAAGAACAAAAACAAATATACAAAGAAGCATTTCAAAGATATAAGGCAAAAAAGAGATTAACAGAAGAAAAGGAAAATCAACAACCAGAGAAACAGGAAACACAAAACATAGGAGCGGGAAGCATTGGCAAGGGAGGCAAAAAACGAGGGAGGAAAACAATGGGGGAAATGATACAAGAAGTGGGTGAGATGCTTGTTAACTCTGGAAGAGTGATCCCTCTATGAGAGGTCTTCCAATCCCCCCCAAAACTGTTAAGATGATTATTACAACCTGGAATATATGAGGCCTCAACAACAGAGGCAAGCAAAGGTATTTGAATGAAAGATTGAAAAAAGAGAAGCCTAGTGTAATGATAGTACAGGAAACAAAAATAAGTACTGAGAAAATGAGAGAAATTTTGAACAAAAGCAGGAGTAACTATGAAATGATGGGGCTAGATGCAATTGGAAGCGCTGGTGGCTTGATAATTATCTGGAACCTAGAGGAAATACACTTCAGTAACTGGATGAGTCTCCCAAGAATCTTATCTGGAACAACAAGTATAGTAGGAACGAAGGAAGAGGTTATTATAACAGGGGTGTACGGACCTCATCTTCAAAACGAAAAGGAAAACTTCTTGCAAAATCTAAAAGCCCTGCGCTGCCTCATACCTGGCAAACAATGGATAGTAGGAGGGGATTTCAATCTAATTAAATCCTTAGATGAAAAAAGAGGAGGAAATAGAAGAACAGATAAGGTCATGGAACTGTTTGGAGACCTCATAAGGGACCAGCACCTAATTGACATTCAAACCATCAATGGAAGCCATATGTGTGACAATAGGAGAGGAGGTGCAAACCAAATAGCCTCCCACCTTGACAGATTCTTAATCTCAGAACAAATAATGTTGAAAGATGTATTTATAGAGGCCACAATTCTACCGGTAGCAGGATCGGACCATTGGCCGGTTAAATTAGAGATAAACTTAAAGCAAAGGCCTCCCAATAAGCCCTTCAGGTTTGAAGCTTTCTGGCTGCGAAATGAAGGACTGATGGAGAAGCTTGAAGAATGGTGGAGGATGAGCGAGCAAAGTGGAAAAGATAAGATGCACACCTTCCAACTCAAACTGAAGGAGATGAAGAATAAGATAAAGAAATGGAATAAAGAAGAATTTGGGAATATTACAGAAGACAAAAAGAGACTAGAACAGAGAATGGCAGACCTTCAGCAGATGGATATCATGGAAGGAATAGAAGAGGAGAGAACACAAGAAGAAGGCAGAGTACTAAATCAGCTAGAAGAAAGAAGAAAACAAGAAGAGATTTTATGGAAGCAAAAATCAAGGGTACAATGGCTTAGGGAGCGAGAGAGGAATACTAAGTTTTTTCATAAAGCAATGGTTCAGCATAGACAAAGAAACAGAATATTCTCTATAAAAAACCAAGAAGGGAAAAGAGTTATACAACATGAAGAAATTGAAAAAGTTTTGGTAAATCACTTCAAAGACATTCTGAGGGAACCAAAAACCAACAGAGCAGATGCCATAGCAAAGATAAGTATTGAAATTCCAAATGTAGTTACAAGAGACCAAAACTTGGCCCTCATGCGAAAAATCACCATGGAAGAGGTGGAGGACATTGTTAGAAACATGAAAAGGAACAAAGCTCGTGGCCCGAATGGGTACACAGTTGAATTCTTCCAAGCAGGATGGAAGTTCCTTGCAGCAGAAGTTCTGGAAGTTGTAGAGGAGGCCAGAATAAATCAAAGAATATGGCCAGGAATAAACTCATCCCTTTTAACCCTAATTCCAAAAACTAATCAGGCTGAGCAGGCTGATGGCTTTCGCCCTATAGCCCTGTGTAGTGTCATCTATAAGATAGTGGCATCAATAGTTGCCCAGAGATTAAAATGATCCTACCAAGTATTATCTCCCCAGAGCAAACAGGGTTTGTTGAAGGAAGGCGGATTCTGGATGGGCTTGTGGTGGCCCAGGAAGTCCTTCACACTATGAAAACTAAAAAAGAAAAGGGTGTGCTAATTAAAATTGACCTTTCAAAAGCCTATGATAGGCTAAGCTGGAAGTACCTAGAAAGAATCCTTAAAGCCTTTGGATTCTGTGATAGATGGGTTAACTGGGTCATAAGCATGATCTCTACTCCGAATTTCTCTATTTTGCTGAATGGAGCGCCAACAACAACTTTCAATGCCTCAAGAGGTCTCAGACAAGGGGACCCATTATCTCCCTTTCTCTTCATAATTGCAGCAAAAGGATTAGGTAGATACTTTAAAAAAGAAGCAAGAGAAAGGAAAATTCAAGGCCTCAGATTATGGGGGAATCGAACCACAGTCACACACCAACAATTTGTGGATGACATAATGATATACTGCAAAGCCACCTTGAAAGAAGTCAATAGGATAAAGAAAATTCTAGAGCTATTTATGGATGGTTCAGGGATGGAAGTGAATAAGGACAAATCCAGAACCTTTTTCTTTAACACAGCGGAACCGGTTAAGAATCATCTAACCAGGGTCATGGGATATAGGATAGGGGATCTCCCTACCAAATATCTAGGAACTATGCTGGACACATCTACCCTCAAAATAGGAAACTGGAAAAATATCATTGAAAAGATCATGAAAAGGCTGGATAATTGGACCTTCCGCGCTCTGAACCTGGCAGCTAGGGTTGTGCTCCTCAAAGCCACTATACAAGCAATCTCGATTTATCCATTATCTGTTATGGCTACCCCGAAAGGAATTTGTAATAAACTGGTTGAGATTTATAGAAAATTTCTATGGGGCGGCCCGAAACAACAAAAGAAATGGGCCCTCTGTTCGTGGAAGAGTCTAACTAAACCCAAAGAAAAAGGTGGCTTAGGCCTCAGAGATCCTTGGACCTTAAATCAAGTTCTTGCTGCAAAATTAAGATGGAGATGGCTACAAGGGGGTCCGGACTGTTAAATACAATATGCCTCTCTCCCCGGAAGGAATTCTTAGAGACCAAAATATCCCCTGGGGCTCGGATATTTGGAACTTATCCCTCCAAAGCAGGGACTTAGTTGACAATCATATATTCTGGGAAATAATAGGAGGCCAGATAGCGAGATTTTGGGATGAAGATTGGCAGAAAAGGGGAAAAATGATGAACCTACAAGGCATGCAGGAAATTCACAGAACAGGTGTAGACAGAGGACTCCTGACGGTTAAAGATTATTGGAATGCAGTACCTAGAAATGAGGAATGGCGAGAATGGAAACCTCTGGAGGAATGGAAAAGGAACGCAACTAAAGAACAAATAATAGCGTACAGGAAGGAAACCGATTCCAGGAAGATAAAAAAGAGAGATGGCAGAGACATCCTCCAATGGGGCAAAGAAACAAAAGGGATATTCTCAATACAAGAAGCCTACAAACTAAAAACCCAGAATGATCTAGGAGAGGAAGAACAAAAGTGGAAAAATATATGGAAAACAAAGTGGTGGCCGAAGATTAAGTTGTTTGCTTGGTTGGTTGGAAGAAAGCAGATTTTAACTTGGGACAGAATCCAAAAAAGAGGATTCTCTGGCCCTGCGAGATGCTGCCTCTGTAATTCAGCAGAAGAAGACCAGGAACACCTGCTTAATGGCTGGAGTGCAGCTCATTTCCAGTGGGAGCAAACAAAAAATCTGTTCACGACAACAGCAAGAAACCCGCGGGACATAATTCAAACCCTTAGCGAGTGGGGAGAAGGAAAGTTTCATAGCAAAATTATTAGACGGGCGTGGAGCATTTCAGCTGGCTTCAATGTTTGGAATTTATGGCGGGAACGAAATAGTCGAATTTTTAAAGGAAAGTCCACAGGCCCGGAGGAAATATGGACGAGCACATTAAAGAAAATCAAAGAGACAATCCTAGCGGAGAATTGGGCAGAAGAAGACTGGAAAACTACAGAAGCTGAAACAGAAATCCTCAAGAAGTTAAATGTAGAACAGGGGATGATATTCCATCAGGCGTTCAAACAGAACTGCCAATTAGCAAATCAAAGCCGATCGGTTTTTAGAAAGCCGCCAGAAGGATTTATTAAACTCAACTGCGATGGAGCCGCTAAAGGGAATCCGGGTCCAACGGGTTTTGGCGGAATCTTCAGAAATGGAGAAGGGGTTATAGAATGGATCTACGCTGAACATGGAGGAACAATGACCAATAATGAGGCAGAATTCATGGCGGTTTACCAAGGCCTCAAAATTGCCAGAAGAAACGGCTACAGAAAGTTAGAAATTGAAGGTGATTCCACCATGGTGATTAATGCGATCAGGCAGTTAATCCAAGGGAAGAGTTGGGAGAAGGTGGTGAAAAGTTGGCGAAGCGCTAGCACAGTCCGAGACATAAGGGAACTGCTGACAAATATCGATTTCATGATCACGTCGCATGTTAGACGAGAAGGAAATAAACCAGTGGACTGCTTGGCGAATTGGGGAAGCAATGAACGAATGGAGCCAATCGATGACAACTGGACCAATCAGGAATTGCTGGCACGATGGGACAGGCTAAATCAGCTCATTAGAAAGGATAATCATGATGCAGAACAAGCTTAATCACACCCACGCGTGGAGAGGGAGAGGGAGATCAAGACAACATCCGGAGGCTATTAGGAGAGGATAGAAGGGTGGCGCCCTTCACACCCCGTCAGTCACAATTAATGATTTCGCAGCAAGGCAGGGTCGCGGCCCAAAACAAATTTTGATTCACAATCCCAAAGTGCGCATTCGGGGTATTAGTGGCAAGCACAAGAGGGAGCCTCCGCATCATTTGCGCAATTGTGGGTGGGAAGTTATAAGGAGGAACATAGTTTGAATGTCTAGCAGAAGCATCCCGAAGAAGGTGACGAGTCAAGCGGTGCTCTGGAAGCGAATCCCCAACCAGCAACTCAACCGATCGAAAATGAGTGATCGCAGAGTGAAGGATGCCCAAGAGGAGAAGGATGCTGCAGAAGGCAGGCAAGCTGAAGAGTTCAGGACCAAAATCGAAATAGAAAGCTCGGAGGAGCTTGACTGCAGGCAGGACAAGGAGCACAGAGGAAAGCGATTTGAAACCGGGCAGAGTAGTAGAAGCTCGCAACGTGTTAAGGCGGGAGAAGGGAGAAAACATCAGGCGAAGAGAGGTCGCGGCCGCCCCCGACAGGCCACCAGCAAGGTGGAGGGTAGCCGGACACAGAAACGACACAAAAGACGAAACAGGTCTATTAGTCAAATGGTGAATGAGGCAGAACAGGCCTACAATCTGGATTGAAATGCTCACATTAGGAACATTATAGAAGCTATGGAGGAGAAAGTGCTTGAGGAGCCTTCTGACCCGAAAATGAATGATTGGTCTCTGCAGTTACCAGACCCTGGTCATACTCGGGGCAGGCTCACCCTGTACCGTCGCGCTCTCCACACCTACTGGGTCTTGAAGCACCTTCTGGCTAAGGCCATGGAACAGGTTGCAGAGGAAATGGTGGAGATGGCTCAGGACACGGCGGCGGCGAAAAAAGAAGTGACAAATGTGGAAATGTTTCAGGCAGTAGAATGACCTCAAGGATATCAAGGCTATGCTGATGGAGCAGAGGAAGGACAGAGTCAACATCAACATCGACTGATGGTCTCCAGCGCTGAGAAAAGCCTGGTTTTTCCCCTTTTTCCTTCTGCTTTCCGTTTCTATGTTTTATAGATGATCAATCTGGGTCGCCCTTGTGGCTGTTGTTCAGGGGTTGTTTTTTGGGAACACGCATGTTGAGTCTGCCGTTCTATGTGGTTTTATCAAAGTTTCATCAGGGTCGCCCTTGCGGCAGCTGTCTAGGGGTTTGTCTTCTTGGGAACGCACATTTTGAGTCTGTCGTTTCTTTTATGGTTGTAGAAAGACCTTTTATGTTCTTACCAGTATGGACTATAAACAGTTATGATAACGTTAATGGCGTATGTAAGTATAGGTTCCAACAGATCTGGTTTCCCTGCGGGGCAAATTGAGGAGCCTAAGTTTTGTACTATTATTTTCCTGTAGATAATAAAATACCGCAGCTTACAAAAAAAAAAACCAAATAATCTTTAATGAATCTTCTATAATATCTGGCTAAGCCTAGGAAACTTCTGACATCTTTCACCTTTTGAGGAGGTGGGACCCTTTGGATGATGGCAGCTTTGTTGGGGTCCACTTGTAACCCTTATTGAGATATTGCCCTAGCACGGTCCCTTCAGTCATCAAAAATTCAAATTTTTCTAGACTGAGGGACAAGTTCATTTCAATACACTTGTCCAAAACTTTTCCTGGGTTAGATAAATCTTCCTGAAAGTTAGAACCATAAGGAGTAAAATAATCCATATATATTTTCACTGCACCATGAACCAATTTATAAAATATGCTCAAGACCACTCTCTGAAAAGTGGCTAGAGCATTACACAAACTAAAAGGAATGACCCAGTATGCAAAGGCACCCCAAGGACAAGTGAAAGTGGTTTTATCTTGGTCTTACAGGCTGATTTGAATATGATTGTACTTGCTAAACCCATCTAGGAAGGAGAAACAAAATTTCCCCACCAGACCATCTAACACTTGATCAATGAAAGGCAAAGCGAAATGGTCCTTTTTAGTGGCTTTGTTCAATTCACGATAGTTGACATAGATTCTCCACTTGCCATTTTTCTTTGGCACTAGCACCAAAGGGGAGACCCATTCACTGTCAGAGATGGGGTAAATGAATCATGCATCAAGTAATTTTTGCAACTCTTCCTTAACAATGTCCTTAAGTGCAAGATTCATCCTCCTTTGAGGTTGCCTGACTGGCTTGCAATCTTCCTTAATGTATATATGATGAATACATACTAAAGGGTGCACTCCCTTCCTCTCCTTATAAATCCAGGTAGAGTCATCTAAATGTGTTCTCAATAAGCTACATATCTCCTTCTCCTGGGAAGTGGAGAGTGATGGATTGATTTTCAAGGTTCTTTCTGGGTCGAACTCTATATTTTAACACAGAGAAAGGTCGGGTCAGCCACACAGAGATCAATTAAGGGATTGTTTTGGGTTTCTTTCACTATTTCCTCTAATGGTAAGGGACTGAGGGGTGGATTATGAATTAAATTTTCAATTATATCATGCTCATCCTGCGGTTCCCCCCCACAGGCGTTTCTAATGCACAAATTGGTGTAGAATACACTTCATCCTCATCCTCCTCCTCCAACTAGAGAGGTAGATCATGTTCCAGCAAGGGTTGGGCAGGAGGGTATAAGATTAATTGTTTGGAAATATGCCCATTCTTGATGATCATGTTCCCAGCTCGAGAGCTGAGGTAGGCATCGGTTGTAGCCAACTAGGGTCTTCCTAGGATGAGAGGATACCCAATGAGATTTTCCTTCACCTAGAGAACTAAGAAATCAGTAGGGTACTCCCAAGAATCAATGGATATCATCACATCTTCCACAATCCCTTCTGGGGTCATGGTGGAGAGGTCTACTAGTTGTAGTACTGTCATGGTATTCCTCAAGGAGCCCTAGAGGTTAAGTTTGAGCATTGTGTCCTTTGTCCTCACATTAATGGTAGCTCCCAGATCAATCAACTTATGTGGGATCATGGTGCCATTGATGTGGACATCAATTACTAGGCTTCTAGGGTCCAAATACTTTGGACATATTACTACCACAACATCAGGTTGAATAATTGTCCTATGACGTTGATGGTTGGGGCATCTCTCTTGCACCTTCTTGGATGCCTAAAGCACTTCTCTTTGATCAATGTATTGTATATAGGCACATCTTTTATGGGTTGGAGAAGTGGTATCTTCACATATAACTATTTCAATTCTCCCAGAATTTCGGTTTCTTCTGGGGTAAGTTGTGTTGTCCCAGATAGACTCTCTGGAAAGGGTGGAATTGCTTTAGGTTCACTTTCCTCTTTATCTTCCTCAACCTCCCTAGGTGGGGGCTGGCTATCTGTGAGACCTTTCCAAATCATAGGTTAATCTCATGAATCTCCATAGCATAAGTTGGGCATGATGGTTCCCCACTATATGCTTGTTGAGCCAGTCTGTTGTTCGGGTTCGGGTTCGGCTAGGCAGGCATTTGGGGTTGCCTTGGTGGAGCGGGAAGTAATGGTTGTGGTTGAGTAGGTGGTGGAAGAAAAAGAGAAAGAGGAGACTTGTACTAGGGCCTCCACCCCTGATGAGATACATTCCAATGAGGTTGTCGCTAAGCATAGGATTGAAATGAATGAGCAGCTAGTTGGCCATGATATTGAGATGGAAAGGACCAAGGAGGAGGTGTGGACTAGGAAGGATGAGTAAGTGGGCCCCAAGAAGGTATGGATGTGACTTGGTTGGCATTGTAGTATGCTAGAAATGTCCCTTGCATCCTCTACTGGTATGGTCTAGGTCCATGTGGTCTCCTTCGGTTCATGAAATAGAGTGGTTCAGTGGCTCCTTCACCCCCTTCGTATACAACTTAAGTCTAGGAAAGGAAGGGAACTTATCTGTAGAATGATCTTCCTCATAGACTGAGCAAACCTCTATAGAGTTCAATGGACACTCATTCCTAGGATCCCTCCTAGTGCATCTAGGACATAAGATGGCCAAAGCCCTCTATGCTTCCTCTTCTTTCCTTTTCGTATGCAAGGTATCCATTTGCATTGCAAGAGTCTGCAACATCTCACTCTTGAAGTCTTCCAGCGTGTTTCGAAGTTCACCTTTGATGGATGCATTTGATGAGGAGGTATTGGCTATGGATTAATTCCCACTACCTCTCTTTCTGGCTGCTTTAGAATGGTTTCGAAAAATAGTCTTTATGTCCTCATAAGGAAGTTGGTCGATTTCTCCCCTCACTAGTAGATGGAGGATGTCTAGAAGGTCTTCCAAAATTCCCCTGATCAGAACCAACTTCAAAGATTCAGGGTCAAGTGTACACCTAGCCCTTTTGTAACTGAGCTGGAACCTCTCTTCGTAATCTTCCAAGGATTCATCACTTCCCATGGTGATTCGAAATATTTCTTCTTTGGTATCTTTTGACCTATAGTAGTCTCGTTATTTGTTATTAAAGGCCTGTTACATCTGAGCCCAAGTTGTGATGCTACTTCCAAGTAACCCCATTAACCAGCGCAATGCTACATCCTTGAGAGTAGAAGGGAATAGTTTAAACTTTTGCTCATCTTCTACACAGTCATAGGTTTGACAGATGACAACAAACTCAAGCAAGAAGGTGTCGGGATCTTCTGTAGTCAAACCATGCAAGTGAGGTAAGGTTGAAGGACTTATATTCTTCATTTTGGTGTCCCCATTGGTCTCCCGGATGGGAAAGGTACCCTGTATTATTTCTCCATTCCCCCTAGCATTTCTATTTTTAGCCATTGGCTCAGGAGAGATGTTTTCTTCTTCTTCTTCCCCTATAATTTCCTCAAATATATCTCGTTGTTCACCTAAAGGTTCTCCTTGATCACTGCCACCAAAGAAGAGAGAAGGTTGGCTATGTGATGTAGTGGGGGTGTTGGGCAAGACTTTTCGTGAATTATCTTTGTTCTTATGAGGCATGAAAGGAAATATTTTTGGTTGGCTTTTGTTTTTTCCAGTGATTGTGCCTACAAAACGGAAATTGATTGAACAAACAAATTGCAATTAACTGAAATGAACTTGCTGAAATGAAATGTAGAACTGAATGCAAAGAAATGACTAATCTACTTTTGCTGAAATGGAAATTGTAGAATTGAAGAGGAAAGTAAGGAAATGCAGAAACTGAAATAAACAACTATTCTACTTCTGCTGAAATGAAATTTGTAGAATTGGAAAGGAAATCAAGGAAATGCAAAAACAGAAGAAACAACTATTCCACTTTTGTTGAAATAAACTACTTAGCAGAATGTTGCAATAGAAAATAGAGGAAAGTAGTAATCACAAAATACTCTGATGCTTCCCCGGCAACGGCACCAAAAAGTGGTGAGCACCTATATTGCAACAATAATGCTGCAACTCCAGGGCTTCCTACCTTACTCTTATCGACCTGGTAGTTCATAACAAACTTGGAAGCAACGGTGTTGTATGCACAAGTACTAGTTCTTACTGCAGGATGTCACTTGGTCAGCTGGCGTAGGATCACTAGGAGCTCAAGCCAACCTCTATGGGTTCCAGAAGAATTTTTATATGTGATGGAAGGAAAACGAGAGATTACTCTATAGGGTCTATTCTACTTGCAGAAAAGAAGACTGAAATGGAAAGCAAACCTAGCAAACCCTACTTAACTGACTAATCCTACTTTTGCATAAAGCACTATCAAAACCATGAAGTGAATGACATTACGTACTCAAGGAAGTAAACAAAATCCACTCAAGCTATTTCTAGAAGAAAATGAGCAAAAAAACATCTTTTTGGATTTTTATGTATTTTCATGTGAAATTGACATGCGTGTAATTTATTTGTTTGTGAATGTGGCACCGAATAGGTGGCGATGGAGGGTGGTTTTGGGACTTGAGAGGATGTAGAATGGTGTGGAGTGGTCCTAGGAGGTCTCAAGTGGCCTTTTAGAGGCTTTGCCTACAATCGGCCTTCAAAATGAAGCCTACAGGAAAATATACAAGAGGATGCAGGGGACCCACAAGAGGTCTACAAGAGGTCTATAGGAGGATGGCGAGAGAATTTTTGAAGGTTTTGAAGGTGTGAGAGTGGGTGGAAAGGGTAGCTTATGGTTGGGATGATGTGTTAGGATGACTAGGGTTCACCAAGGACCACTAGGAGAGAGAAGGATGGTCGAGATAGAGGAAGAAACCCTATGGAAAAACATAGAAAAGTAAGACAGATTCGAGGTGAACTTTGAGTGACCTATAGGGCATAGATCAGGGAGAGAATATGATAGCTGATAGTCTGACCTATTGTGAGAATAGATCAACTACAAAAGAACTGACAGGCATACAGTGAGATCAAGAAAGCAGGGAAATTAAGTACATAAAAAAAATAGAATTTTGCATCAAGCTCGATCTAAATCATGAGATATGGAAAGAAATGTTGCACAATGCGATAATGAGAGAAAGCATGCAAGAAGAATTATTGCAAAGATAGAAATGGGCATGGTGAAAGAGATCTAAAGCAAAGCATTAACCTTCTAACAAACCGCAACACCAAAAATCCTATGGAGAAACACAATCTATGCTTTTGTGGTAGCAAGAGGGTCTTGGCATCAGTTCATGGTCCCAAAGGGAGGAAACAAGGCCAATGCACTATTACTAGCCTTTTGTATCTTCTTTCTATCACTATTTAACCTGTTATAAAAAACAGAAATGGAAATAACCTTCTAAATCACCAAAAGCGACCTATTCGTAACGAAGAAAGAAATTCATCTAACAACAACTAATCCATAAACTGAAACAAATCATAAAAATAAAAACAAGAGGATCTTGGCTAATTGGATTTGTCCCTAACCCAAGATCTTATACCCTCTGAGAAAACTCAGTGCTAACTCAAAAAGGATCTCATCTTTATTATCAAAAAAATTACATGAAATTGTCACCAAAAGTAAGCTTGAAGTTGAACAGAGAAAAACTGCAACAAAAATTCAACAAAAATTGACCCTAGTGAGGCCCTAGGCCTGTCTACTTATACAACTGAAGCTCTCAACAGCTTCCTTAAAATCAAAGAGGCTTGGCTCTCAAAACTCGAGATAATCATATGTTACCCTCCACTTTCTCGGTTGCCTCCTAGTGCATTGATTTGGTTGTTTGTACTCCAAGCTGCATGAAGGAGAATTCGAAGTGGGGAGTAATAAATGAGGGGGATTCCCTCCTATAAATCCTCTCCTTTGTGCACCTTAAATTATTTCTGCCAATTGTCCATTGAATCTTTGGCTTTGTCTTAAAAATTCAATAAAAATCTACATTAAACACAGATTAGACCTCATGGCATCATAACTAAGCCAACTCACTCCATGAGCATAAATATAATAAAATAAACATGCAATAATCTAAGAGAATGGTTGATTTAACTATGTTAGGATGAAAAATGAGCGCATATAATTACCATTTATGGGGAACATCATCACCCCCCCACTAAAGGTGTTTCTCATCCTCTGAGCAACTTAGTCCATCTCCTCATCTTTAATGGCCCTGGTGGCCTCCCTAACATCCCATGCTCTTGATGTGATCTCCTCTTCCTTGTCATGGAATCCTACCTTTCTGTCTAACTCTTCCCACTGTTGTTGTTCTTCTTCCTCTATTCTACCTTCTAGCATGCCTAGTAGTAGTGGGGGACACAATTTGAGGCCAATCCAATTGACCTTCAAACTCTGCATGGAGTGCTTCTACATTGGCACTCTCCTTAATGCCTCTTTCATCCTTGTTGGGGAGTGATACTCGTTGATCTGCAAATTGTGAGGCAAGATGTTCCACCTCCTCATACAAGCATGAATATATTCATCCCCAAGTAACCTTTCCATATCCTCAAAATGTGCAATGGATTGAGCCTGATCCTTGAAATATTTAGGCGCAATTTGGGGATTATGTGCAAGCAAGTTATGTGTGCTAATTAGTGCCATGGGATCTGATGGTTTAGCTCTGATCATTAAGGGCTCATTATTCTCCTTTATCATCAACTTTATTATTTCTACTGCCTTTAACTCTTCATGATTCATCCATGAGGCCATGGCCATTAGTTGTAGGTCACCTAACCTAGCATTAGGGTCCCACACATTCATGTCTGTGAGGGCCATGTTATGTAAATAAAATTCAGCTATTTTTACCTTGTCTTCTGATGAGCTTTGGTCACACAGGTCCATAAACTGTCTGTAATGTTGAAAAGGAACTATGCCTCTCTGTGCAAAAGTCCTTATATGAAATTGTATCCATTGATGCTTGAGGTATAATGCATAGGATTTTGCTGGTGTTCTACATTGTAGTTCCTCCATGGACCAGTTGGCCATGCATGACAATTGTGTCTCCTTTTCTTGCAGTTGTCCTCTTAGCAATCTATTTTTTGTTTCAAGGTGAGTTCTTGTGATTTCTTCTCTATGTATGACAACACTTAACTCCCTACCCATTTCTCTAAGCTTGTTCTCCATGTGGCCAATATTCTCAACTCCCTTGGATTTGGCTATTTGCATCCACCTATGTGTTCTTATTCTTTCCTTTTCTAATTCAAAGAATAGTGGGATTGCAAATGTTTATGGAATTATCCTTCCTCCTTCAAGGAGACGGTAGTAGGAGGCAAGGCTGGGCTAGGGATCAAGTTCTTTTGGCTCTATAGCTTCCTTCTTCCCTTTTGGCTATCCTTCTATACTTTTTCAAGTTTTTCGGTCTCCTATTGCTTTGACAGGGTCTCCTATAGAACAATCTATGCCTCCTCTAGAACTGTTTTTCAGTCCTGTAGTTGCACTTTTCCCTTCCAAGTGGAACATCTAGGAGGCCATATTTCATATGTGATAGGGGTTTTAGAGGGAGATTCTTCCATTTTGATAGTGGGTGAATCTTAAATTGTAATCGACACTGTTGAAGATCACTTGGGTTTTCGGGTTTTTATCCTTGTGCTTTTCCTGGCCTTGAAATACATGGAGGCCTAGCTTTTTCTCTTTTGTTTTAGTTTAATTGGTGTGCTCAAAGCAGTGAGGGAGGTTGTTGCCTCTCTTTCTAAGGTTTCATGAGACACTTCTGTCTTTTCTACTGCTTTCCCTCCCTCTATCTTTTCTTCTATCTCTGTTTTCTCTGTTTATTCATTGTCTATCTCTTCATCCTTCTCCTCTTCTCTCTTAGTATCTTGCTCCTCCTTTTCTTGTCCTGCTAATTCATCTATTGCTTCACCTTCTCCCCCTTTCTACTCTTCTTCCTCATTGTTAGAAGGACTGATATCATAGGTAAGGGCCTTTATGTCATCTTCTGCTGTCATTTTTCTGAAGACATCCCATGCTATAGGGAGTGGGAATGTATGGAGGGATTCTTCCACTAAAATTTTTAGTAACCCATGGTGAGCCAGCTGATCTCGAATCCCCTCCTTAAACTTAATGCTCGAGTTTATGAGGCACTGTAGGAGGAAATATGGAATGTAGAGTTTCTAGGGTGTTTGAGTGTCCATGCCATATCTCAACTCATGAAGGATTCTAAACTGGTATCCATAGACTATGCTATACCTCCCCTCACAGGAAATATATTTGATGATTTGGTAACTAACCTCATCCCAAGGGTAGGGTATGCTTGTCCTTCTATTTCCATTTTTATCTTCTATAGGATGTTGATTGTTTTGAAAGAAATTTTTCTTGGTAGCCTATCTAATTGGTTTTTCATATTTGATCCAAGACAATCCAAGAGGAAGGGTGGTAACCCTACTGATAAATTATGGGGTGATTTCCATGGAAAGACCTCTAAGAGCGGAAGTGGAACGGGTCCTTGAGTGAGGGACCAAGGAAATGGCAGATTCCTGAGCAACTTCTTCATCAAACCCTCAGAATTTCTCAAACAATGGCATCCAATTTGCCTTGGTGAACATGGCTACTACTTGGGGATGTTCATGGAGCTAGGTTGAATTAGTGGGTTCCTTATTCATGAATCCTCTTGTCATTGTGTTCATACCCCCTTTTGATCATGAAATGTAGAGATGGAGGCAAGAATTTTGAACAAAACAGAAAAACAGAGGAAAACTATGTTTTTTTTTTTAAATAGGCAGAATTTTTTTATGTAATGCATCTTCTTCTATGGACTCAATTCCTCCTTAAAATGAAATCATTCCTTGCACATATTGATAATGAAAGAAAATTTGGTAAAAATGTTTCAACGAGGAATACTTATTTCTTCTTTTAGATATTTCTGATGATGGGGTGAGCTGGCAAAAATGTACATTGCCATATTTGGGCCATTGGTCCCCACCTACCTTGTCATCATAGTTTCTTCCCGAAATCACCTCTCATCATTGCATCAGAGTTTGCAAACCCTCAACTACCTGTCCTTGGGATCTTCCTCTAAGTTGACTATGCACACATTTGGTGACATCTTCGGATGAGTGTAGTCAACTGGATGAAGGTGGCCAAGTTAACTGGCCACCTTTTCTCATTCAACCCTAACCATCTCATTCGCTTATGCATATCTTTCAATTACACAAATGCAAGAGAGGAGTGGGTTAGTCACTTACCTGTGAGTCGAATCTATGTGTTGTGAGGTATTTTGGCTCCATTTACTACTGCATGCTTGTATTTCCTTTGTTGTATGCTCTCTACTTTCTGATGTTTACTTGTTTGTCTTATGTAAGTATCCTCTAGCTAGATCTAGGTTATATATGTCTTCTTCAATCCTCATGGTTGCACTTCTTCGGCTACTATGGCTTGATTTTAATGGGATCAACTGCTATAGAAATTCCTACAGGAGATCCTGTAGCTACTTCTCCCTTTAACATTTTAGCTAATTTGTTGTGGTGGGAGCTATGAGGATGAAGCTAGAGATGCTGATGGAGATGGAAAGGTACTAGGTAAGTTGTAGGTGATATTTGAGGTGCTACTTCCTTTATTATATTTTTTTCTAAGAACTGGTTTTCTATGTTTTTCTATGATAGGAAGGAAAAAATGATGATGATGATGTGATGCAGGTTTGGAATGGATGGCAAGGAGGGTTGATAGTTTTAGGAGGGTCTACATGTTCTTCATCAAGATTCCAAGCCCCTCAAACTGCTTTTTGGAACCATTTCTGGCTCTCTGTGATTCCTACAGGAGTCTCCTGTAGAAAACATAGGGCCTCCTATAGAACACAGCTTGTGGAAAAAAACTGTTGGGTGGGAGAAAGGTCAGAAATGTTGGAGAAGAGTGTGGAGGAAATGAAATAGGATTTGTGGCATCTTCTCTTGCTCCCTGTGGTCCTCTTGCAACCTGAAATGCACATTAAAATTCAATTTTCCTTTTCTTCTTTATCTCTCTTTTTTTTTTTGAAAGACAACTAGGGTGCCTCAAGGAGGCTTTCACCCTAGTTGTCTGCCATGGGCACCTCCAAGGGAGGTTTTCGGCTAGGGATCTTATTCTTTATTCCTTTTTTTTCTTTGTAGCATCACTGGGATGCCTCAGAAGAGGTTTTCAACCCTATGACAGGACTTAAGTGCCTCATGGAGGTTTTCACATGAGTCCTTCTTATTTTTCTTTTTTCTGTTTCTTCAGTGAGTGGGTGAAGTGGAGGTTGAGACATGCTCCACTACCATCATTGTCTTATTCAAATATTTAATGAACTCTCGCTTGGAGATGGGCTTATTGTAAATTTTCAATCTATGTCCATTGATAAGCATGGGGATGGCTTCGATTAGAATTGAACCATTGTCATTGCATTTTTCGACAGTGTAGGGTCCCAACCATCTTGTCCTCAGCTTGTCTTTGAAGTCTTTATACCTTTAATCATAGAGCAGTTCCCAATCTACCTCTTGGAATTGCTTCTCCTTGATATTTTTTTCATGCAATATCTTTCTCTAAAGCTGAACTACCTATGTGTGCAGAAGGGCCTGCAATCTTTGTTCATCTAATCCATTTAGCTCAAGTAGTATTTCCTTTTGTGCATGGCTGAAGTCTAGGTCTAGCTAAGCTGCCATCCTTAGTGTACTAAATTCAAATTCTCTTGACAGTAGAGCATTCTTCCCATAGACCATTTCATAGGGTGTGAACCCTATGGTGGTCTTCCATGTTGTGTTGTAGGCCCAGGTGGCCTCAACTAATTTGTCCACCCAATATTTTTTTTTGTTGCTCACTACGTTGGTCAAAACTCCTTCCAAAGCTCTATTAGTCACTTCCACCTACCCATTTTCTTGTGGATGGAAAGGGGTGGAAGTCGTGTGCTTGATTTTATGATGTGTGAGCAGGTCTCCAATCAAATTGGAAGTGAACTGACTTCCTTGATCTGTGACGAGTTATATTGGATACCTGAACTTGTAGAATATGTCTTCTCTCAAAAACTTAGCTACTTTTTGCTTTGTTGCTGCTTTGATTTCTTTTCTTTTTTTCCACTTTGTCAGGCAATTGGTGCAGACAATGATGTATTGCTTTTGTTTTCAAGGAGGGTTGATAAGACCCACAAAGTCCATGCTGCACTTCTCAAATGCCGCAAAGGTCACTTGAGGTTGCATGGGCATCTCATCCTTCGATGTAGGTTTCCCGTTAGGGGCATATCAAGCAATTTGACACTTGGCCAGATCCTAACCAATCAATTAGGGGCATCTTTTTTACTATGTCTTCATCCTTAACCATTAGAGATAACTTAACACTAGTGTGAGAGAGACCTTAGTACTGGTGTGAGAGAGTGCCTTTAGGATTTCTGGATTTGTACCCTGGATCACCTTAATAAATTCACTTTATATCAAAATTCCTTTAGTAAAGTCTTACTGATATCCTATATAAGTGCCTACTACAAATTATATATGTGGACTATTGTATGTGTAAGTATATACTATAAACTAGAAAGTGTATATATGTGCACAACAATATGCCATGCATTTACAAACATACATTAGATAGTGATGATGAGATAATGGTAAAGGATCTATTAGATGAACTAATCCCTTCTATCTTGAAAAATAAACAAACAAAAAATTATACGAAGTGCTAAAAGGTGAGGGTAACATAATCTTACATTTTACCATTAAATAGTAAGAGGGTAACATAATATTCCATTTTACCATTAAAAATTAAGATAGCATCGTCTTGTATTAGATAGATGGTATTGAGGGAACCATGGTAATGACCCATAGTATTGTATGTATATGGCCTATATGGAGGCTAGAAACTCGCCATTGAGAGAGGTCAAGAAATATTGTATGGATAAGCATATGGCTTGTGGAGTGTTCTCCTTCCTTAAGGAGTGAATGTATGGTGTTGCCCTACCTCAAGGGTTTGATATCAATAAAGAAGCATCTCTATCTATATTCAGATATTGTTATTTTTGGTGATAATTTATAGTTATTAGGTATATTGGTATCATTTCATATATTTTTAGGTCAGATCTATAACAAGTAGTATGAGAGCACTTTCTTGGGCAAAGCAGAGAATTCTTTTCATTTTTTGCAGGAACTTTTTGGGGCGGCGAGTTTGTAGATCAAATCTGTTCCTTCTGGTGCAAAATTTGCAGAATCTAATTGTAGATATTGGTTTTTTGTGAGAAAATACCAAATTTGAAAAAAAAATCAGCCAAATAAAAGTCTGGATGAGGGAGATATTGTTGATTTAAAAATCAACCGGGTTGTAGATATTTTTTGGGGTGGCGAGTTTGCAGATCAGATATGTATGTTCTTGTGCAAAATTTCTAGAATCTAATTGCATATATGGATTGTGCACACAAATACCCAATTTCAGAAAACAAATTTGGTCAAATTGGATTGCGGATGAGGGAGTTATCGTTGATTTAAAATCATCTTTTTTATCTTAAATTTTTGTGATGGCAGAAGAGTTGCAGCACAAATCTGAAATTCTATTGCGTAGATCGGGATTTATATCAGATGGGAAGACGCATAATGTTTGTTTCCTTTCCGAAAATAGGTCATAATACCGATTCTGAACAATATTGACTAGATTGTGGCCATTTCAAATTTTCGCCAAGTAAGTGATTTTTTCTCAAAACCCTCTTCATGGCGGTTCTATATTTTACAGGAAAAGATAATGGTCCTAGTATTGAAGAGTTTATAAAATAACAAAAATGAGTATGGTCAAAAAAGTGGAAAGGTTCATTATTGCTTAGTATGAGAGATGAGGCTACCAAATGGTTTAGAACAGTTCAGAGCAAGAAGTTGTACACCCTTTCAAATGAAGAACTTGAAAAAGTCATTTTAGACAAATGGTCTCTAGAAAACAAGAGAATGAGACATGTAACAGGTTCTTTTCTACTGGTATCTCCTTATTGCGGGTTCATGGATGTATTCAGAAAGATAAGGTCATTGTGTCTATAAATCATAGCTGCAAGCATAACTTTATCAATGTCAATTTGACCAAAAACTTACAAGTTCCAGCAAAACACATTGAAAACACACACGTTGATAATGAGGATGTTCAAGTTTATAAAGATTTAAGCTTTCTATGGATAAGTATGTGTTGCATTGTGATTTTTATACTTCAGATACAGATAACATGGATGTTATTTTGGGATATCCTTAGATGGAATATGTGGGTATTATCAATATTAATGTACAAAAGAAATTCTTGAAGCTCTCATATAAAAAGAAGAAAATTACATTGCATGATATTTCCATCAATAAACAGGTAGAGTCCAAGGAGGCTAAAGCAGAAGATGTTCCAGGGACTAACACATCAAATGGTGAGCCCTTGATGGTCGACAACCAAACACAAACATGAAATCAGGTACTAGAAAAATAGGTAGAGTCTAAGGAGGTTGAAGCAGAAAATGTTACAGGTACAGATACAACATATGAGAAATCCGTGGTTGAAGTAATATTGGAAGATAATCAACAACAACAGATGCCACATGTACCAGATACCAATCAGGCTCCATTAGGTGGTGAGTTAAAGAAAGATATGTTGTTGGTTAAAACTTCAGCATAGCACCACCCACATCACCCCACAAGAAAACAACCAACACGATGGGAACAAATTTGCCACAAGGACAACAAACCCCACATAACGAATAAAGAGGGGCAACGATCTAGCCACAACACAACAACACAAAGGAGTTGCCAGGGTCAACTTCCATCTCAAGTGAGCGAGGTGCCATCTAGATCGAGGGTTCACCTTTCTCTTGGATGGCAAGATGCAAGTGCATGGTACGAGTGGACTACTCTTTTCAATAAATCCTATTATTTGTGTTCTTCTTATGTTTTGGGGATGAAGCATGTTTAAAGGGGATGGAATGTAGTATACCTATGGGGGATAGTGTGGGGTACAAAGGGAGGTGCCCAAGGGAAAAGTGTAATAATTGGATGGGCCATAGTAATAAATAAAGTGGTTAACGTGTATCATGTAAGGGACGATAAGTAGTTAGCAATAATGTAATAAGCCCATTGTATTAAATAGATTGTATTGAGGGAACCATGGTAATGACCCATGGTGTTGTATGTATGAGGCCTATATAGAGGCTAGAGACTCCCCATTCAGAGAGGTCAAGCAATATTGTATGGACAAGCATATGGCTTGTGGAGTGTTATCCTTCCTTAAGGAGTGAATGTATGGTGTTTCCCTACCTCAAGGGTTTGATATCAATAAAGAAGCATCTCTATCTATATTCAAATCTTGTTATTTTTAGTGATAATTTATAGTTATTGGGTATATTAGTACCATTTCATTTATTTTCAAGTCAAATCTATAACATAAAACCTGAGACACTCCTCTCATTTAGGGCCTAGTGATGCAGGATTTGATTACGATTAAGCCTGAGAGACAAGGAGACATAAAATTCCTCAAGGATAGTGATGGATTGCAGATGGCATTACAAGTTCTATTTGGTTTTGATTGGAGCACCAGCTTTGGTGTGATCATGGTTTGCTAAGGGTGGAGGTGGTTGAATATTTGGATTCCCTTGTTTTTTCTTTGATTGGTTGTTCTATGAGATCCCACATTCAGTCTTGGAATATGGAATTAAGGTCAGTGGTTGAAAGAGAGATTTGGTTCAACGATGTCTATGTTGGGTGGTACGTGGAAGTCCTGAAACGGGTTGTATTTTCCTATGATTAATAAAAGCTAAGTTCTCTTACATTTGGACTAGTTTATATGTGGATTTAATGGTTGTCACATCTATTATATTTATATGGTTTTATGCTGGTTATAAGCATGGTTATATGACTCATTCATCTCATGGTTATTTAATTTGCTTACTTGTAACCGTTGAATGGATAGATGAAAGACCTAATTGATGTTATAATAGTTCAATGGAGAAGGAGATGATCCCTCTAGTTATGTTTCATAAGTTCTTTCAGTTATTTATGTTCTATCTTGTATCATATACCTCTAGGTTGCCTTGGTGCCAAGTGGTTGACAGAATGTCAATCCTGGTTGGGGATGCTCAAGCCTAGTCTTGAAGTTGATTTTTGATTTATCAACATTGTTATCATGTCTTTCATGGATTATGATGGTTGTAGCAAATTCTGGGAAGAGGTTGTGATTCTGGGCTAGAAAATTGTCTCAAATTCCAGGATCATTGGCATAGATTTGGTGATAAAAATCTACATTCACTAGCACATAGGTCTATGAGAGCGACTTTGTGTTGTTGGGCGTTGTCATGCCTATATCATGAGAGTGGCTAGGGGTGAAAGGGATTAAATCATCAGTGGGAGTTAAGGACAGGATGTTGGAGTGGTTGACATGTCTCCTCAGTGTGTTGTTGCTGATGTGGATGGGTTTGTTTCTTATGTATTGTTGGTTCCATTTCCTTAAGGTCACCAAGGAAGTTGAATCCCTTATAGTATCCTCTCTTGCCGCATGCTTACCCTATTTGGAAGGTTGCTTGGGTGGATGTGGGAGGAGCGGTTGTTACATATTGGTATCAGAGCACGGTTGCACTCTCCTTGAGTGAAGGTTCTTGGTCATGCATACATGTGAGTTGCGAGTGTGTCTCTTACACTTACATTCCATATGTTGGTTGCATTGCATCATGTTGATCACAATTGTAGTAAGGTTGTCATGAGGAATTTGATGTGATTTTCTGGGATGCATCATTAGAAGTGTATGAATGGTTACATATGGCTATATGTCACTTACATGTTGATTTTATGTCACTTGAATACATCCTTGTATGTGAGATGCATTCTTGAAATTGTTTATTACATGTATCGATCTTGTAGGTTGGTTACAAGAATTGATCGCTTATGCTCGACGACATGCATTTATAGGTATATGTAGTTGATTAGGAATTTATTATGCATCTTGATAGTTTCATGTGGGAACTTGCAAAATGGAGTAATCATTTCTTTCATGCATGAGGTCACAACATGCGTTGTTGATATGGCCTTACATTGATGATTGGACCCTAGCTAGAATGATGTTTATGCGTTGATACACTTATTTGATATATGTCTATATGATGTTATGATTATTTTATACATGTACCACATTGATTTGATGGTTTTGCAGACTTGGTATACTCCTCAAATTATGCTAAGGTACATTGGTTTATTGTGATTTGGTTTGGCTAACATAGTATACCTTGAAGGAAAGAGATCAAATTGCTAACAGGTTGGTAGTAGACATACATAGAATATCCTTATGCATTAGATGGGCAGTGGGGTGTGTGTTGGGTGTGGAGCCTAATTATCTTCTGTATTCAAAGGTATAACCACATTGGACCCCATTTTGTAATGGGGCAGCAACGCTGCTTGTAAAATATTTGTTGCAGGGGGGGTCCAAGGGGGATGTTGCCCCCAAAGCTAAAAATAGATTTAAAATTGCACCATAAAATGTTGTAATTTCTTAGTCAATCTGGGTCATTCATTAGGCAGAGATATGATGGTATAAGTTATGTTTAATCGAGGGTTTTTTCTCGTAGAAGGCAAACCCTTCCAATATATGAGGGAATTGTATTGCGTCTATGTAGATCTGTATTTTGAGTGAGAAGGAGAGAAGAGATTGAGAGCAAATAGGGAATTACAACAGATCTGTTGTAGGTTGTTTATCTTTAGTTTGCTGGATAATATAAAAGGAACGATTGGTTGTTTCGCCATGGACATCGCCCAAACTAGGTGAACCACGTATATGTGTGTCTCTCTTGTTTTATACATTTTATGTGTTTATATTTCTGCAATATTTTATGTGTTGCATTGCTCTATAATATATAATTTTCTAACAGTGTGGGGAACTCTTTTAGCTTGGTTGACACATTGAGAAGCCTAAATGACAAAATAAGGAGTTGTAAAGTAGACAATGACAAAATCATGGAGGTACAAGAGAAACAAGAAGAGGTTAATGTGATGCTACTTGAGAGTTTGTCATATTTGTAATGAAATGGACCACATCAGATCAACCATGGACATGAGGAAATAAATAATGGGGGATATGGCAGTAGGTCTCCTAGTAGGAATAGAATGGATAGATTTGTCATGATAATGGATGGTAGGTTATTGGACACTCCTGATAGGAGAGATCATCAACACATGTACTATTCCATTTTTGGTTCTGATAGGCATCATGATCATCATTGTTATCATACTTACAGGAGGAGTGATATATGATATGTTCTAGATGATTTTAAGAAGGCAAAGCCACCTAAATTTGATGGAGAGATGATGAAATCACAAGATGAAGAGCCATGGTTGTTGGGTATGAAGAAATTATTTTGATTGCATGTTTATCTAGAAAACATGAAAGAAAAGATAAGCACTTTCAGTCTTAAAGGTAAACCGAATATTTGGTCAGAAAAAGTGAAGAATATCAATGGTATACATGAGGAGGATATGAGTTGGCATGCATTTGAAAGGCTATTCAAGAATAAGTAATTGCTTAAGAGGTACTATGATGATAGAGCTAAGGTGTTTTATGAGTTGTGGATGCGTTCTATGAATGATGATGACTATACGAGAACATTTTTGGAGTTGTTGAGGTATGTGCCCTACCTCAGGGAGGAGAATGCAAAGGTTCATAGCTTCATTAGGGGACTTCTAGTTGCATAAAGAGACTCGATTGTTTGATGAGCCTAGATCATTGGAGGAGGCCATATGAAATTTAAATCATTATTATGAGCATTTCAAGCACAAAGTTTATCCCAAGAATGACTTGAAAAGAAATGAGAAAGCTAAAGGAAAATGGCCACCAAAGAGAGGAAGGCCTCAAGATTCAAGTGAGAAATAAAATGTAGTTGTTTATAAGAGATTCAATATAGCTGAGAAGGTACATGGAGAGCAGCAAGCTAGATCCACTATTAGGGAAGCATTACACTATTGGATATGTGGTAAGGATCATTGTAAGAGGGGTTGTTCGTAGTATTAGAGTGGTGGTATACCCCAAATATACAGTGATCAAGATGCACATACAGTTGGGATGTTGTTCATAACATTCCTCGGATATATGCAATTTTGAACAACAGGAAGGTGGACCATCAAGCATCGATCATTGAGATGGAGGGTAACCTATATGATTAATTTGTTTCTATTTTGATTGATTCTAAATCTAAATATAGTTATATTAATCTTGACTTGGTGGATAAGTGTAGTTTGAGAAAAGAAGTGCATGCAGAATATTGGTTGGTAGAGTTGGCTACAGGTACGAAGAAGAGAGTTCACCATTGGGTGAGAGCTTGTGCACTTGATTTAAATGGTATGCCTAAAGCAACACATTTGAATGTATTTCCATTGGGATCATGTAGTATGCTTTTGGGTATGGATTGACTATACCTTCACAAGATCAAAGTAGCTTGCTTCGACAAGGCCATTGAGTGTGTGGATGATAGTGGGGAAAAGAGGACCTTACATGGGAAGAAGAATCCTAAATCAGTGACGATGGTAACTGCTAAGAAGGCTAAGTGTAGTTACAGTAAATGTTACGTTTCATTTGCAGTACGCAATTGTAGTGAAAAGGGTAAGGAGGTTAAGGATGCCCATGTGTTAAGAAGGTACCTAGTTTTGTAGCAGTTTCAGGATGTATTTCATGAGGACATTATAGAGTTTCCAGCTAACTATGAGGTATACTTTTCTATTGATTTGGTATCAAGGGAAGTCCGAGCATCAAAAGCACCTTACAGGATGAGCACAACTGATATGGTTGAGTTAACATTGCAGCTAAAGGAAATGTTGGACAAGGGGTACATTAGGCCGAGCGTATTGCCTTGGAGTGAACCAACATTGTTCATGAAGAATAAATATGGTACTCTTAGAATGTGCATTGATTTTATGAATCTTAACAATGTAATGATCAAGAACATGTAGCCATTGCTAAGGATTAATGATTTGTTTGATCAGTTGAAGGGGGAAACAGCATTCTCTATGATCGACTTCAGATCGGGATACCATCAAGTATGCATCGAGGAAGAGGACATTTTCAAGACTACGTTCAGGTTTAGGTACAAGCATTATGAGTTTGTTGTTGTTCCATTCAGTTTGACTAATGCTCAAGCTACATTTATTTATTTATTGAATAGTGTGTTGCATCCATATTTAGATAAGTTTTTTATTGTGTTCATTGATGATACACTGGTATATTCTAATAAAGGCAAAGAATATTTTGAGCATTTAGCAGCAGTGTTGAGATTTCCAAGAGAGCATCAACGGTATGTTAAACTTGGAAAGTGGAGTTTCTTTCAGACTAAGGTACATTGTTCGGGGTATGTTGTCTCCAACGATGGCATAGAAGTGGATCCATAAAAGATAAGGGTCATCATGTAGTGGGTAGCCCCTAAGAATGTGGATGAGGTGAGATCATTTATGGGATTGGCAGGCTGCTACAGGAGGTTCATCAAGAACTTCTCATGCATTGAATATCCTATCACATCATTGCAGCAGAATGGTAAGAAGTTTGAATGGACAAAAGATGTGAGGCTAGGTTTGAGCAACGTAATTAGTTGTTGAGACATGCACTAGTGCTAAATATTGTGGATCTAGATAAGGATTTTGTATTGTGTACATATGCTTTCAATAGAGGACTTGGTCAACTTCTCATGCAAGAAGGATAGGTAGTGTCCTATGAGTCATGGAAACTGAATGAGCACTAGTAGATCTATCTAACACATGCTCTTGAGCGAGCAACGGTTGTACATGAATTGAAGATGTGGAGACACTATATTTTGGGTAGGAGGTTTACATTGATGAGCGATCACAATGGGTTGTGGTATTTTTTTTATTAACCCAATATAAATTCCAGGAAAGCTAGATGTTTGGCTACACTTACTGATTTCGACTTCGAGATCAGATACATCAAAGGGAAGTAAAACTGACTTGCAGATGATCTTAGCAGGAAGATAAAGGTAAATCATATAGAAGTTATGATATTTTATGGGACATATTTACACAAAAGAATATTGCAGGTGGGACAGTAGCATGACAAATACATTTAGATTATTCATAGGTTAATGTAGAGGATAGGTAGAGGTAAAGGTACATGTACAAGTGCAGGTATAGGTGATAAGGATGTAGACTTTAATCTCACCATAGATAGTTCGTTGAGGTTTAAATGCAGGATCTATGTGTTGAATTATATTGATCTCAAGAATCTTATCTTGAGGGAGTTCCGCACCAAGCCATACTCAAGTCATCCAGGATATCCCAAACACGTTTAGGAGTGTAAAGAAGTTCTACTATTTGCTGAATATGAAGAAGGAAGTGGCATAGTTCATGGCTAGATTTTTAGATTTTCATTAGGTAAAGGAAGAATGTAACCATTTAGACGGTTTACTACAACCTATAGCAATTCCAGAATGGAAATGGGAAGTCATTTCCATGGATTTCATTATAGGTATTACATGTATAGTAAAGAAACATGATTCTATTATGGTCATGGTTGCCAGGTTGAGAAAGGTAGCTCACTTCATTTCAGTAAAGACTACATATTCAGCCAATGAGGTAGAATAGGTGTTCATGAGAGAGATAGTGAGACGACATGGTGTTATGAGGAAGATGTTATCAAACAGTGATGCAAAGTTTACTTCCAAGTTTTGGAAGGAGCTGTTTACAGGCTTGGGTATAGAGTTTGCCTTCAACACAATTTATCATTTGCAAAAAGATGGATAAATAGAGAGGGTCAACAGGATATTGTACTATATGTTAAATATGTGCGTGATGCACCAGTAGAAGAAATGGGAGGAATATATTCCATTGGGGAGTTTTCATAAAAAATTAGCTATTAGGTATCATTGAGAATGAGTCCTTTCAAGGAATTGTATGGATGGAGTTGTAATACTCCCATCAGCTGGAGTGATCTATGAACATGGTACTATTTGGATTAGACATGTTGGCAGACATGGAGCAAGAAATGTCTATTATAATGAGCAATCTAAAGGCAACATATGGTAGAGAAAAGCATTATGTGGATTAGCACAGGGTGTTTAAGGAGTTTCAGTTTGTGGAGCATGTGTATTTAAGCATCAAGCCCAAGAAAATCTCTTTGAGAATTGGTTCATGTCCCAAGTTTTTACCACACTATTGTGGGCCTTTTGAGATATTTGAGAGGATTGTACCAATGGAATATCGGCTTGCACTACCCCCAACAGTGAAATTCCATGATTTTTTCCATTTTTTATTTCTTAAGAAGTATACAAAGGTTCTTGAGGATGTTATTGATTGGTCTATATTGTTGGTGGAGCAAGAAGGAGAGTTCAAGCTGGAGCCTAAGTGCAGATTGCAGTTGAAACATCTCATGCTCAGGAACAGAGCCATAGAGCAAGTTAAAGCTCAGCGGAAGCTCTTTGGGCCTGAAGAATCTACATGGGATATGGCAGATCAGATGTCAGCACTGTATCCTTCATTGTTTGTTAGTTGAGGCAAGGAAAGTTTGGTTTTATGATTTTATATGTTTGGCATGTGTTTGCTGATGTTTTGGTGCATGCATGTATATTCATACAGATGTAAATACCGCCATGAGCTACGTTATAAAGCTCCAATAAGCCATGCGTATTTGAGCTTAATGAAACAAGCACAGCTGCTGCTTCCCTTACCAACATTGTGTTGGAAATAATACTGAGAGGGGGGGGTGAATCAGTATTCTCACATCAATAAAACTTTTTCATTTCCATATTCAGATTCATATATGCTACTTCCACAACTTCTTATCATTCAATTATCTGATCCTTAATGAGTGCATTAGATCATTATCAACCATATTAATAGTAAACAGGTGCAGTAAAATAGAACAAATCATCACACATAAGCCACACAAATGAACACCATGATATAAGGTGGAAACGCAGTGTGGGAGAAAACCACCTGCTACAAGTCATCTCAATATTCTTCTTAACAAGAAAATCCTTTTACAATATTTTTGTACTGGTGCAGTCTTATACCAGTACGTAGGCTTCTACCTGCAAAGAGATACAACCCTCTCTCATTCTCCAGTCTCTCCTGGAAGGGAGCTACAACCCCCATAGTTCTTGTACTAGCTAAGATACTAGTACGTAGGCGTTGGCCTACAATCTTCTCTCCTCCAGGTACCACGTTTCATACATTTTCAGACTGGATACTCCTGAAGCACAACACATAATTTGAAAGGCCACATTTCATCCAATTTTCATACTGGACCCTTTAATATCATTGAAGCACATAATCAATCAATCTTCTGAATCACCCAAACACCAGATCAATACATATACAAGGATAATATATGTGTTAGCACCCAGATCTAGTCCATCAGATCACATAAATATGATCCTGATCCAATATTAGTTCTCATCCATCAATACTAAAGCAAAACACAATCAACCAAACAGGATATGCAGAATACTGACACCTTTAAACTGTCATCAGAACCCATCAACAACCAGAACCACCTGTGACTTCAAATATCATAACTCAAATTGTATACGCTACTACAATGAACCAAACTTGCATACATACGTGCTTACACCAAAGCCAACCCATGTACAGATCTATAAATATTCAAACATGACTTGCAGCGATTTCAAACTTAAGTTATACCAAGATCAGATCATTACAAGCGTCAGTATATAGATCTAGAATAAGCATAATCAAATATATAGAGATAGTTCATTTCAAACCATTTGATCCCGATCTATCCTTAGATCTTGTTCTCCATCAACCGGTGAGATCCCTCTTTAGCTTAGATCCAGATCTGCACCATAACCCAACTACCAGTATTCTAGATCTAGCACTTTATCAGATATTCAATAACAATTCAGATGATGCTTTGCCAAATGATCTCCTTCCTCTTTTATAGTCTTAGGCCTTTCACAATACCACGGTCCAAAACCATAATAACACAATACCATGAACCAAATACTTGGGATCAACACTTTTGGATGCAATACCACGGACCAAAACCATAGGATCAAAAACTGTCACCAATACCATGAACCAACCATGAAAGTGCGTGAACTTTTCTCCACATGAAATAAACTTTTCTCCGCATAAAAGTGCGTGAACTTTTCTCTACATGAAATAAACATTTATCTTCATGAAAGTGCATGAACTTTGCTGCACTATAATTTATCATCTGAGATTATTTTCCATCAAGGACAACACTTGTCTCATAATGCCAACAACAATAAAACAACCATGCCCCCTGACCAAAAAAGTGTTACATGTCATATAGGAAATGCCTCGTTTGGAAAAAGGACCAACATTAATGACAGGTTGTAGGTGATTTGGTGGGGTGTGAATCTTGTACTGCTAAATTTTGTCTTCATGATACTTGCGAACAACAAGGATGAAATCCTTAAAGATTGATGGCCAGAAATAACTAGCACGAAGGATTTTTTTAGCAGTAGCATAGCTAGACATATGACCACCACATGCCTTAGAATGGTAGCCATTGAGAACTCTCTCAGCCTCCTCGAGAGTAAGACATCAATGAAGAATTGAATTGACACCGACACGGTATAAAGTATCTCTAATAATATGGTAGGGTTGGGAGTGATGTCGAATATGTCTGCGATCATCCTTAGTCAATGCAGACTTAAACATGGACGTCTGGAGATACACGATGATATCACTATACCATGGGTCAAGGGTGCTTATCAGGAAAAGTGTCTCGTCCAGGAGCTACTCATCTACACCAGCGAGGAGAGACGTAGAAGGAAGGGAGCAAATCAACTCAGAAAAAACTAGTGATTTCTTAGATTTGGCAGTAATAAAAACCAAATAAAATTCTTGCAGGATGATAATCCATTTATAATACTTGCCCCCTAGCAACTAACGCGTCAGGATGTAGGTCATGGGGTTGCATTTAGAAATCACAGTAGTAGTACGTAAGAGAATGTAGTTCCGAAATTGTTGAACAACCTATATGGCAGCTAAAGCCAACTTCTCGACATGGCATAACGTGTTTTGGTGTCAAGGAGATTGCGACTGAGGTAGCAGATAACGTGTTCATTGCCTTTGTCATTGTCTTGTACCAACACCATAGAAATGGTGCTAGAGACTGTAGTTAGATAAAGGAAGTAATCACGATGATAATCTGGGGGATGCAGCAATGGAGCATTTATGAGGACAAACTTAAGGTAATCAAAAGACTTTTGTGTAATCTCATCCCAAAAAAATGGCATTCCTTGCTTGAGAAACTGAGTAAATCCTAAACTTAGCCCAGCATAATTGGGTATGAAACAACGGAGGAAATTTGCTCTCCCCTGCAAGCTCTGCAGTTGGTGCAATGAAGATGGGGGGCTAAATGCAATGGCCTCGACTTTAAGTGGATCAAGGTGAATACCTTCCTTAGAAACAATAAATCCAAGGATTCATCTAGATTCAACATAGAAAACACATTTATGTGGGTTTAACCGAATCTTGTAGTGTCTACAACAAAGAAAAATCTACCGAAGATGGTCACGGTGATCTTTTCGCTTACGAGAATGAGCGGGAAGGTCATCCAAATAAGGTTGAATGATGTTATGAATGTAATGAAACCCATAAGACACCACCCTTAAAATGTAGCCCCAATAGTTTTTAGGCCAAAAGCTAGCTTTTTGTATGTGAAAGTACACCACGGATAGATAAAAGCCATCTTTTCTTGATTTTTTAGCACAATGTTAATCTGGTTATAACCAGAAAAACTATCCATAAAGGAGAAAATTTCACTCCCAGCACATTCATCAATTATCTGTTCAATGAAGGGTGTGGGATAGTTATCCTTAGGATAGGCACGATTGAGATCATGGTAATCGACACAAATGTGGATCATGCCTTGTTTCTTTGCCACCAGTATAATATTAGACACCCAATTCGTAGGAGGGATCGGATAAATGAATCTATCTTTGAGAAGTCTTTCAAATTCACCCTTGGTAGCTACTACTTTCCTAGGGTGCACTGGACAAATTCGTTGGTGAACGGGCTTCACATGAGGATAAGTTGGTATTTCATGCATGACAATGCTAAGGTCAATGCCAGGAATTTCCTCATATAACCATGCAAACACATCACAAAATTCTTGAAATGGATGAGTATAGACCTTGATCTCATGTGGAGAACAAGTTACCCCATTATGGACATTTTCAATGACACCAGACTTGAAAAAGATATCAATTTTCATCGTTTGGGTAATGTTACCCAAATTTCCTTTCGACCATACTTCATGAGGCATGATCAGCACTTGAAGTGGTAGGGAATAAAACTGAGAAGAGAACTCTTTGAGACAAGTAGACACGACTGTCGGGCTAGGCAGGAATGCGAAACGATGATGAGTATCATTGTAAGGAGGTTCCTCTAGAGACATTACTTCCATGATACTCTCATCAGCAAGAAAAGTCTTGACTAAGGGATTAGAAGATTCTGAAGCACCAAGTCATGGGGATTGAGAATACATCTCGAGAGAAGTCATCGAAATAGGAAAATAAGAGGATACAAAACTTGAGGCCCAAACAATTTCCACATAATTGATTTTGGCAGGACTAAGTGGCATAACCTCACCCCAGGAATCAACAAGATCCGGTGAAGGTATGACCTAAGGATCAGATTTGACCGAAATCATGTTGACATAGGCAACATGAGGAGGTGGGAATGAAAAAATTCCCATCAACGTAGAATCTTTAAAAAGTCCTGCCCCCACACTCTCATAAGGAGCACTATTTTTCTTGACATACAGAACATTTCCATCTGACGAGGAAGAGGCAAAGAAATACAGTTGGTCAACTATGACAATCTTCCCTCGATGAGGAAAATGGATCACATGGAATAGGGATGAGGCTACAACATGCATGGCATGGGTTCAACTCCATCTGAGTAGAATATTATAATTGATATTAGTGTCAACAATCTCCACCTCGATGTGTACTGTCTTGCCCTCCAAAGTAATGGCAAGGTTGGGTAATACACCAAATGGTCGTGAATTGCACCTGTCAAAATCTTCCAAAGTATTAGGGGATTGGTTCAAAGTAGGATAACCAATTTCCTTCCAGCAAGCGATTGACATGATGCAGGTAGAAGCACCTTCATCGATGACAGTCCTATGAATGGTTTTGTCATTGATGAATACCTGAATGAGAAAGGAAATCTGATGAGGCAGTCATAAAACATGGTTCTCTAGATCAAAACATATCAAATTGGAATCGATAGGATCAATACTCCCAATAGCTGATAGAAATGGTTTCGCTGAGACAGATAGCTTTGGAGTACCTTGAGAGCATACATAACTGATGATGCCTAAGCCAAATCCTCAACAATATTATAGTGTTGAGTGGCTCGAGTGTTGGGATTATATGAGGAATTCCTTAGCACACCTCGAGAAGGTGGTCAAATGGCTGAATCAAGTTTAGGATGCTTGATATGAAGAGGGCCAAAACTTGGGGCGGAGGAAGAAGGGGTGGCTGCTTTCTTTTTCCTGAATATCAGAGTAGGAGTTTGATAATATTTTTATCTAGTAGCCACATTAATAGGTGTAATCATCATGAACACTTGAGATCTTAAGGAAGCATATGATTGAGGTTGGTCTACCATTTGACTCTGTTGAGATAGAAATGGCTTTTTTAGGACAGTTGGGGTCCCTTTGAGCAAATGAATAACTTCAGACCGTCGGGGAAAATCCTTAATGTAGTGATCCTCCTCACAAATGAGGCACAGATACTTAGGCTTCCATTATGAAGAATCGCCAGTAAATGACTTAGGAGGACCCTGTTTTGTGGTATTGACTTTACCCTTGCCTTTGCCTTTCTTATTACCTTTCAAGGATTTTTCCAACGTGGTAGACTAGAGAGTGTGGACCTCTAAGGTTTTACTAGGGCTAGGTGGATTCTGGGAGGAATTATTGGAAGCAGTGGTCGAGACCGACTTCCATTTGGAAGAAGGTTTTGCAGGGGTCTGGTACATTGAACCAATTGCTCCATCAACAAGAGGTGTAGCTTGTGACTTCAATGTCATTGGATCAGATGATGGCCATGAAAAACTTATTAATAACTCACACAAAGTGCCAGACTTAGAATAAATGAGGTCTAAGTATTGGGCACGAGAAATGTCTTCTTCTTTGGTAGCGCATCCACCCATAGCTATATCGCAAGAAATTGGAGTGACAAATGACTTGGTAAAACATTTGGTTAGCAAGTGATCAACAATCTTCAACTTGTCCTGACGATGAACCACACTAGTTGGTTCGAAACGCATCCACAAAAGATTTATTATGTGATTTTGCCGAAAATTCTCTAAACAATCTCAAATGTAATCAGGCTATCTTTACGTCTCCATTCATGGATGTTATCGATGATGTGCGTCACAGTATCTTGCTTGAGCAATGTAAGGAAATAGGTGCCAACTTCATAGCAAACTAGACACTGGAAATGCATGAGGAAAGCCATGGCTAAAGAGTTGAAGTCATGGTAAGTACTTCAAGGGAGCTCAATTTACCACTTGGTTGCAGCACCTATAAGGGTTCGTTGGAAAAGATGGAGATGAATAAAATCATCAATGTAGGAATTTGAAGAGCACTAGAGGTGATATGTCATCACATGGGCTTGAGGATCTTCTTTTGCTTTCCCATCAAACTCGGGACAATCACTCGGGATCTTGGAAGGAACTAGAGGCCAGTACGGCAAATGAAGAAGTGGATCATTCATGAGTTGAGACACATATGGAAACTCTAGTGTAGCTAAGAATGATAATTGAGTATTGAAAGGCATTAGAGGTCGATAAGCGGGTCCAACCGGAGGAGCCCATCCCTACTAGTAAGGATTTTTTCCCCATGGTGGAGGGTTTTGGACATATGGCATTTGATTTTGCCCCCACTGTAGGTTACCTTGGCCATAGGGACGATTTTGACTTTGAATGCCTTGGAACTATCCGGCCATAGTTTGTTGATAAGCAACAAATGGGTTAAAAGGTTATTGAGCCTGTTGACCTTGGACATATGGATATTGCACTTGTTGTCCCTGAACATATAGGTTTTGAACCTGTTGCCCCTGAACAAGAGGATTTTGGACCTATTGTCCTTGGACATAAGGATTTTTCACTTGTTATCCTTGGACATAGGCATTTTGGACCTACTGCCCTTGGACAAAAGGATTCAGGACTTGTTGCCCTTGGACATTAGTATTTTGGGCCTGCTGCTGCAGGATTTGACCCTGACCTTATCCTCGCAAGTGTTGAACCTGTTGATATGTATATAAGGGTTGATGCTTCTGAGGTTGGCTCTGCTACTGCAAGGATTGACCGTGCGACTGCAAAGGTTATCCCTACGGCTACAGAGGTTCGCCTTGAGAAGATGTAGGTTGGGAGGTTTTTGGAGCATACTTCATGGTTTGCTGCAACTGTTCCAAGGGTTCCCCTATGGTTTTTGCAGTTGCCCTTACGGTGGCATCATCTATCCCTGCTGCTATGTGGATGGCCCTAGCTACAACAAAGGTTTCCCTTTTTCCTGCAGAGGTTATCCTTACTACTGCTGAGGTACTTGCACAGTTCCCGGAAAATTTTTGAACTGTATCTAACCATAGCCACCCAGAAAAGTGGATGGACCAAGCTGAACATACTATCTTGGCTGAAGGATGTAAGGTATATTAACCATTCCTTGAGAAAAATATGGAACATAAGGAGCTTAGTACTGAACCTGAGCCTCATAAGGTTGCTGATACTGGAAATTGCTTGACCCTGACAGACCAATGGTATTTTGGACCTATTGGTACTAGACATTACTCGATCTAACAGGACGAGTAGGGTTTTGGATAACACTAGAAGAAGGTTGGCTCATCCCAACCATGTGAGCATGTGAGCTACTCACATTGGTTGTGCCTAACATCATAAAAACACTCATATTCTTCCCCCCCAAATGGTGGTACAGTTAGGGCACTTACTGGAGGGGTTGAAGAACTGACAACAACATGCTTCGAGACCGTTGGTTGAACCAGACGGGTGACTTGGACGGATGAGACAAAAGGGTTCAGAATACTGGGTTGCACTGGGACTGAGATAATGGCAAAAAGCATCGCCTGTTGGGAGGTCGAGTTCTGAATGAACAGACCTGTAGTAGGCATGGCACCAGATGCCCAAATAGGGTTGTGATAAATTGATGAGGCAGTAGGTGTACCTGAGACCAAATGTGCTAAAGTCACATAATTAGGTGGAAAATATGATACACACTGATGGGAATGCTCCCTGGGTAGGGGAAACCTTCAAGAGGAAATTGATGTTCTTCCTCTTCAACAATGTGTAGAGTAGAAACTTTTGATTGATCTAAAAATATAACTGGAGCTTTGCCTTCAGGTTCCATAGCTGAGAACAAACAACGACGAATGACTGAATATGTATGAGGGGATAATTCCAAAGGAACACCTGGATGATCGTACAGACTATACGGACACTCCAGTGATATCACAACACGGTCGAAAAAAGGATTCTAGGGATATATAACTAGTCCAAGATAACCTTAAGTGGTTGGCAAACTCTTAGGAGTCTGGACGAGATTGTTTGCATATTTCGGGCCAAGATCAGAAGGTGACCTAGTATCTAAAGTAGGTGGAGGACGTGATGATAAAGGTTGAATGCTCAAAATGGTTCCAAGTTCAACACCTTCATCCTCGAGTGACTCTGGTAATTCAGGAAAAGGATCCTTAGACAATCTTTCAGACAGAGGAGAGGAAGAGGAACTAGGTGAACCAGATGGTTCAGCCATGATGACTTCATCTTAGTTAATAGGAAAAGAGAGATAAATTTAAATGCTTTAAAATGTAATTTAAGGAAACTCATGATTTGGTCTATAAAATACTATCAAGATGTTATAAGATCATGGGCAACAATTTTTTAAGACGCATAAATAAACTGGTGCTCTTTCATGTTTTAAGAGTCGAGAAAGAAGCAAAGATGACTCTATCACTTTTGATTGGAAATGAGATCAAAAGGACAAGTGATCAAATGATATTTTAAGTTTAATGAGTCAAAAATATCACATGACTACTCCAGATGATCTAGGTCAAAAGGATTATCAGGCAACCATGAACTGCAGAATACCTCCCAACGAACCGAGAAGTATAGATAGGAAATCTCCCTGAATTTTGTGTTCGGTGTATCATGTTTTCTAGGCAGCATAATTTGCTTCCCATGGATAAAGGATTTCAGCCTAGAGGGGTCTCCCTTTATATACTCAACTGTATGGGAAGAACAAGTCTGTACTAGCATTTTCTAGTGCCAAATCTAATGACAGCTACTAGGTTTAAAGACACCGGAGTATGTCTCTAGCCTAGACCTTCTAGATATGATCATTAGGTTTCAAATGTACCTTAGATTAATTGAGTTCATTTTAAAGTTTATCTTGAATTATGTCTTGGTTTTCAGGCCTTAGCAATCTGACTCGAAAATTTCTAAATGCAGTTAAATGAGACAAGACCCTTTCAATTCGATGAATTGTCTACACTAGAGAGGGTAGAAAATACAAGAAAATGCAAACAATCAAGCAAATGAAAGCAAAATGATTTTTCACTAATTTAGTTTTTGAAAAAATAAACTAATGAAAAATTCATTCCAATTCCTAATTTCCTAGAAAGTACACTCCAAACAATCCTTTCAGAAGTAAAGAGAATTCTTTTTCTTTTCAAATGAAAATGCAATGCTAGTCTTCAATGATGCTAACTACCATAGCATATTAATGCACCAAACTAGAATTTTATACTTTTCATGAAATGACAAAATTAATTTCTCATAGAACACTCCAATGAAAAGGTTTCAAGACAATTGATTCTCAAGCAAATTAAAAACACAAAATGATAATCTCTTTCAAACTAATGACGTAATGATTCTACCAAAAACAATACAAGAAATGTGATTTATTCCGGAAAAGAGACGTTTAGACAAGCAAATGAAGCTTTTCAAAATTGTGTAATGGAGACCCAAAGCAATGAGAGTACTATAAATGAAAGGTAAGGAGTAAATGCACCAACAACTTGATTCATTGAGTTCACAATCAGCTGAATGAATGACAACCTAGATGCCCTAGGGCCACAAACCATCCAAGGACTGAAGAAATCAAGAAAGAAGAAGGAAAGTCAAAAATCAAGTAAACCAATTGAAATGCAACTTTCCAGTCAGGGAGAAGACATTGTAAATAACTTACAAGGCAGAAATTAACAGAGCAAGACACACTAACCAAGATCTGGGGTGAACCCTAATCTTCACTTATAGGCATCGACATGACTGCCTAACTAACAACAAGTGCCAGAAGGGGGTTGATGCGACTTTTTTTGAGCATATCATGCTGATCGGCATGGATGTCAACAAAATAAGTGAGCTGAGTGAGGATGCAAAGAAAAAATAAAAATTTCCAAAAGTTGAGACCAAACTTGCTACTGTGAATTTCAAACTGAGAGCAGTAAAAAAAGAAAAGCAGATATAACTAAAGAGAAATGGAGAAACTAGAAAAGTTCACACAAAACCATGAAATTCCAAACAAGTAAATAGAAGGATTGATTTCCCCAGTGGAGTCACCAATTTGTGGTGAAGTAAAATTCTAAGTGTGGACACAAACAATTCCTCTAGCTCAATAGTGGGTCTCGCCACAAAAAACATATTCTATGGAATATTTCCTTAGCATAGAACCAATTAATAGGTCCTACCTTTTAGTACGCTTATCCCTTTTGATGTTGACCTTGCTTGCTCACTCCAGCTATCTCCTGTTTCCTTCTTCGAACACTTGAAACAACTAAACAACAGCAAACGACAACCGTGATAATAGACAAATTGTATTCAACCTGCTTAACAAGTCAAGAAACATTAAGCCCTAAACATGCGATATGACATATTATGTAGGAAATAAATCGATAGTTGCATATCTATTAAATCAAGAAGAGACAACAACCATTGTCTTGATTTTGTTGTTCTCCTCTGACAAATCGGGTTCCCACACACGTCTGTTAACATTCCATGATGGCCCCAAAAATGGTAGTTTTAAGGCTCTTCCATTTAGTCTTCACACTAAACCAAATTCAAACTTCTCCCTCACACACAACTAGATAGCTACAACTATTAATAATTTGTTGATTACTTCACAATCTAAACTTCAACCAGACCTTATTTAGAACTAGCACATCAACACTAGCTTGTGCTTGGGAAAAAGGGAGGTTTTATATAGCATGGATGGAAGGGAGATGGTTCCTCTTCTCATGGGAGAATGTCTTATCTCTTGAGGTAGTTCCATCCTAATAGGGGAAAGGAGCCCAAACTAACATGCTCAACTCCATCCATCCCAACCATTTACCAGACTTTCTTTATGAAGCTTCTAGAGCTGGAAGCTTCGGCTCCTTATTTAAAAAACTTTCAAAAAGAGGATTGGTGCAACTAGAACAAGGCTTAGTCACTCTGGTCGGCACTAGGGATAGTTTTAATCCCTACATATAGGTGTGACGAGGACACAGATCATTAGCGTAGGTCTTGTGCATTGGGAAAAACAGAAGATTTTTTGGAAATGATGCAAAAGGGAATTGTTCTACTAATGAAGAGGGACACAATGGCAGTTTCTTCATGAAAGGAAAGCATGTAGGGTTCATTGTATAGGTCCTCCACGATCAAGGAATGGGGAATATAGGGACAGTGAAAAAATGTTTTGTAAAATAAATGATTAGAAAAATTTGTTGAAACTACTTCAGAAGGGAAATGGAATTTATAAATATTTACATTTTGTCACCTAAAATAAAATTACACAACCCAAATTCCATGGTGGGTGATGACTAAAGGACGGTGTCCTTTTTGGTAAGGCACTAGTTGCAAGAGGTTTCTGGAACTATCTACAAATTGAAAGAATTAAGTGCAGGTTATTAGTTGAAAAATTTATTAACCAAAGTTGGTTATTGAATGGATCAGAGCATAGAATAAAAGTATAGCCAATGTTTCCAGCCATTGGAAGGCTCTCGGTCTATCATTTATAATAATAATAATAATAATGATGATGATAAAATTAGAGTGAAGAGTGAGGGATGGAAGATATATTCCCACTAGAGGGGATGGTATAATGGGATATAATGTTAAAATATTTCTCCTTGAAGGAATAATATATTTCTTATAGCAAACTGGGAAGGCATCATTAGATAAAAATTGGAGATCGCTTGTATACCATAACTTAGAAAGAAGGCCACCACTTAGGGAACAACTAAATATTCCTAGAGAGTGGGAGAATAATTGCAACAATTTCTTGTTGTAATGAGAGCAAGCACATATAAGGCCACTTAATAAAGAGAATGAATGTGTTGGGGTTATCAATGAGTCAAGTGGAACTTATTCAACAAAAATGGGATATAAACTAAAATATAAAACATGTAGGAACATAGAAAGAAAATTTGGGTAAACTTATGGAAGCTAAAATCCCCAATGAAGAGTCTCCTACTATTATGGTTGATGACGCATAATAAATTGTTGACCTAGGAACCCTTGCACCAAAGAAATTTTCATAGGTCAAACATTTGTCATCTTTGTTGAGGAAAGTAAGAAACTTCTCAAGATTTATTACTTACCTATGAATACACCAAAGAGTTGCGGAATAGATTTCAAGCCAATATATCATTGTAGAATATTTGGAAATAAGATAGATTATGTGGCTTCCTAGAGGATTTTTTCACTCAAATAAGACTCAAAATATGGATATTCCCCCCAATTATCTATTGGAGTATTTGACTCATCAAGAACTCAGAATTATTTGAAGATAAATTTATTCTTTAATAATTGCTATTTTATCTAAATCAAGGTTGTAAGAGTATCAAATAGAATTGATTATAAAGGTTCCCCGAGTTGTAGGTACTTTGATAATTGACAAATTTGATCTTCAATCCTTCTTCAATGGGGAAAATCAACGAAACAACCAAATGTTTGGTATTGGGTTTGTCTCGTGCCTATCATAATTTATTTGTTTCATTTCAAAGCAAATGTGGGAGAGGGAACCAAAACTAGAGGTGAGTTATTGGCTTTATGTTATCTCCTTAAATGTTCTCTACACAAGGAAGTTAGACCCTTAAAAACATTTTGGGAATCCTCTTTGGTTATACAAAATATACATGGAAGAGGTAGGATATCAAGCTTATCATTCACCCCTTTAGCACAATATATTCAAGATATTATGTATTAATTTGATCACTTTGAAGCTCAACATGTTTACGAGAAGGTAAATGATGTAGTTTATTTTCTCTTAAGGAAAGGATTAGATCTACAAGTTGGAAATTGTTTTTTGTGCCTCAAATAAAATGATGTTGAATAGTTTATATTAGGGAATATATGTTATTTTTAATCTTAGAGTGTATGGATAATCTAGTTGCTAATGAATTTTAGGTTTTTTTTTAAGTCCCAATTATTTGGTAATTTTGTACTTATCTAATAGGGTATTTGGACAGTTAATCTTGTAATCATTGGCATAAATAAAGATTCGTTCAAATATTTCTTACCATCAAAAAGACAAACCTATTAAACTCAATAGATGTAATGCATGTAAGGAAAACACTCAAATTTATGCTTGAAATAAAAGTATGCTTTCTCTTCGGAAAATATAATTATATAGAATAAATTGAGATAAATGTACATTGTTTTCTATTTAGTTATTTCATTAAAAGTATAATATTCAAATATCTCTTCTCACTAAAATTATTTTTATCAATGCTAAAATTTGGCATTCAATTTTATTTATCAAATAAAAAACTCATTATGATAAAGAATACAAAAATTATTGTTATATTTTGATCACAAACACACAAGAATTTAGTTGTAAAAAAGAAGCAACATTAGCAATTGCAAGCTTGAGAGAAAATACAAAGAGGATAGAATGAGAAACCACTCTTTAGACTAAAAAGGCAAAGAAACAAATTCAAATTATGAGGTCAAGAGACCAATGGAATATCTTGAATAAATGGGATGCCATGAGTACATATTTATAACATCTATTGAAGAGAGAAATAATTTGTATTAGGTGCGGTTCCTTAGTGCATGCACATCTATGAAAAAATAAACCCCCCTTGGTTTCAATTAACTAGCCCACAAATGAATTTCACAGGTCAAAGTAGAGTTAGAGCCGTAAATAGAGTCAAGTAGCCCAAAATAGAGTGAGAAATGGTTATAGTTAAAATACATATATTTTAAAAAAACAATTACACACCATGTACACCAATGTGAGCATAGAGCATAACACTAATATAGATTAGAGAGACAAGTTACACAATAACTCCTTAAAGAGTAGGATAACCTCCTCCACTACCCATATACATTTATACATTCACTATCAATATTCCTAATTTTGACAATAGATAATATGATCACTACTTTGTGGAGAACGTTATGAGAACAACAACAATGCTGGGTGGACTTTGATATGACTATTGTCCTGGTTGAGAAGCCTTAAACACCCCAACAAGATATCACTCATGGCTTCAACCTAATATGAATACTTAAGCACATATCCTAGTAAGAAATATTTTATAGTTTCTAAAAGACATCCTCCTAGATATCATTTAGGGCCTACTCATCCAATTTGAAGAAAGTAATCCCCATATATACCAAAAAGAAAAGTAAAATAAAATATAATGCTTTAATGGGTCCTTGAGTAGTGGGGACCTATAAGAAACTTCGCAAGGGCTATGGATGCTCACTAGCAATGAAGCAATGCTTGTGCTTTCCAATGACTCTGTTGAGGCTTTGATTCTTACTGGAAATAGGGAAACACTAGAAACTCACTCTTAAATGCTTGAGCTTATAATATCCCAAAGCATCCTTTTCTTTGTCACATTTGAGTCCAAAGTAAAAGAAAATAGCATTTACAATTTAAACCCTTCTAGTCTTACCAAGGTAGGAACCAAATTTAGGAAAAGAGAAATCATGCAACTCGACATTCAATAGCTCTTAGTATTGGGACCCTGATAATAGGATTGATACATCATACATGCATGCCAATTACATGATTTAGGAAATATTTTCATACAGATGCATATGTTCAAGGGTCATACCAATGTTTAGATAAGTGTTGTAGTTGTTACAACACCCTCCTCAATTCCCCTGAGTCACTTTTGATAGGAAGGAATTGAGGTGCCCACTATTCTAAAGTCTAAACACCATATTTCCTAATTTTATATTCTTGTCAATCCTTAGTGGAGTCTCTACCTTGAGTTGTTGTATGACTAATTTTTTATTTTACACAATTTGAATATGAGGCATAAAGGACCAAGTGATTCTTATTGACTTCACCTTTTGAGGGAACTTGGTGAAATCAATATTGTTCTTTGTTGGCTTGTATGGGCCTCACCCAAGTTTAGAGGTGATTTAGCCAAGAAAATCTCGGTTTTACTGACCCTTTCAGCAACAAACCACAGAGCACAGACAAAGGTCTCACCCGATGTAGTATGGGAGGGTGCTAGAACCAAGTTTCTGCACCCAGGGGATGTCTGATGAGCTTCTGGAGGTCTGTAGTTTGACCCTACATGCACGTCGCTATGCGCACTTGTTATTCCTTCGCAACCTGTGATGTTGTTTCCACGCAGCCCTACTTGGGGCACAACCCATGTAATACCCAAGTTCCTTGCTATTTAGTATGTTTTTTACCCAATTGCTTAACTTGGGTGTGTAAGATTAATGGTTATTACAACATATTTAGCAATCATATTAGTGCACATGATAAATAAACCAATATAAACATAAAGAAGGAAATGTACAACAAATACATAGAAATAAGAATCAACTTCTCTTTATTAATATTTAATCCTGATTACAGACTCGACACCGCCTTGTGAACTCATCTGCAGTGGTCTACACACTCATTTGCAGACTCTACTAGGCCTCTACGTGCTTAGCTATAGAGCCTCTTCCTACTACTATGACCTAATACACTTAGAATCCTATTCTAAGCTCGAACCATTCATATTCTTCTCTGTAATTCCTTCACTATCTTTACAACTTAGAGCCTTGCTCTATTTATACAATCCCATGGTCTACGAACCATGGGTAGGTAGACATGACTTTACATTACATTGCATTAATTTAGGGTGGACAGTCCTATGACTTAACCTATACTTTGCACTCTGCGCCGGTAATTCACGGTTACAAAATCGTTAAACAAAACTTGGGCTTTGAGCCCCAAAACATGCTATTGGGGGATTCCATGCCCAATAGGCCCCCAACACAATCATCATGACTAGTCCCGAGTCACTCTATTGGTGCGGCGACCTTGGCATGGACTCCCTCCAACTAGTCTCGTACTGCTTGGAGGTCTGCGACGCACTATTCTGTGGTTTGTTGGACTTGCTGCATGCATTCCACCGATGCTTCTTTGTGAGGATCAACTACTTGCTTTAGCACACATATCTTCTGCATCTGTGTGATCTTTCCCTCAATGTCGGTCATAATGGTGAAGGCCTCATCAATCCAAGGCTGGACATGAGCCTTGAGAGGTGCCTCTTTCTATCTGGCGGCATCCACCTACTGTTTTAATGCCCTTTCTTGTTGCATTTTTTCCAGTCATTAGGTGAGGATGACTATATACGTAGTTCCCCTTATATTATCATATTGTTCCTGTAGTTCACACGCCTCTGTTTCCAGGCATTGTATTTTGGGGTCCTCCTGCAAGGATGTGAGGACATCAAAAGCTTGGCCCAACATACTGATACAGTCCTGCACTACCAATCCAATTTCTTCCAGTCCTATTTGAATCACGCTAACGCATTTCTCCCTAACTTCCTAAGGAGTGGAAGGTTGCACCTTCATCTGTAGCTCAACAATCTAGAGGTTCAGCTCTGGTTGCACTCGTGTTGTTTCCTCACGTGTGCTACAGACTCCACTTGCCAAAAAATGGATCTACATCTCTATTGGTAGGTTTGTGGTGATGGATAACTCTCGAACTGACTGACATGCTTCATCAATTGTTTGCACGATCTACTAGTTCTATGACACTAATTCGTCACACTGCAGGCTGAACTGTTCGATGTTGATCTTCTGCTCACTCATTACTTAGATCGTGCAGCCCTCCCTAGTGTGGAGCTCTTTTGTTATGCCATCTTGCAGCTGGTACAATGTGTCTCGTGGAAGGGCATCCAAATTAACGCCCATTCCCTTAATCCTGCTTACTATGGCACAATCATCCTCATTCTTTGCTACTAGCACTCCTTCCAGTAGCACTATGTTGTTGGCCATATTTGCGTGTAGCAGCTGCTTCGCTGCTGATGTACCTACAATGTCGTAGGTGGCTACTATTCCTTCCTGTCGGGGTCGCACCTGAAGTTCTTACAGCTGCACCCTTAGGCCCCCCAACACAATATGTTTCTCCGTCATTGGTTCATAGAGTGCTTCCCTGGTGACCTCGCAAGCCGTGTCACCGATGTCATAGAGGTCGCTTTATGTTAGTGTAATCGGTTCGATGTCTAGTTTGGATGCCTTGACCTTTTTGCATGGACCTGATCTCTCTGTGACGCATGACCATTTTAGCCAGGTGGAAATTTTTCTTGAGTCCACACCTTCTACTATATCTGGTCCCTATCCTATAGACAAGTTCTGGCCCTCTTCCTCCTATGTCGTGGTGGCCCCTTTTGCCTACATTGTTTCTGCTTTTTTGGCAGCCTTTGCTTACTCTGCGTTTGCTTTCGACGCCTCGCAAATAGCCCTTACCTCTGCGGTCGCTTGTTTGTTATGATTTTGTTGGGCTAACTGGGTGATACACAACTTGGTTGCCTCCTTTTTCTTTTGTGTTTTTGTTCTATCCTTCTCTGCCAGATCTGAGGTGTGCCACTCAGGAGGCGATGATTCTAGCACTGAGAAGATCACATCATCAATGGCGATGAGGGGAGCTTGGTCCATGTCTATGCTGGATCCTTACGTGCTTTGATATACACATTATGCATATTCACCTTGAAATCTGCAAATCTCCGCAGACTGTTGTACAGTGTGGGGGATAGGCATGGTTTCTTGTTGATCCACATCTAGATGCTCACCTCCATGAGCACCCAGAATATCTTTTTTTCACGGATATGCATGGAGTCCTTAGTAGCCAGATCGATGCGTACTTTGCAGCCTCTGGTAAGTCCTATTCAATATTAGGGAACTGACTATCCTCAGGTAGTTCCACTGTAACTATTAAAATAGACAAGAGCAACAACACGTAGTGGAAGGTCTTTCCCTACTCCTGGGCTTCCTTGTAGTTAATTAGGAACTTCTCACAGAGGAACTCGGCCCAGTTTAATTGGACCCCCTCAGTGCATTGTTCTACTAGTTCAACTACTGGCGCTGGTACCTCATCTCCACGGCATTTTTACATTACCTTCCCGAACAAGAGTTGGGTGGCTACACGCACCCCTTTATCTTTTATGTTGCTAATTGGGTAACCCCTATTTTTATTTTCCAGTTTGTATTTCTTCTTCATGGCCTCTTTGAACACCAAATCTTTACTTTTCTCGGCTATCTCTACAAGGTCCTTTCCCTTACAGGGGAGCTAGGAAATCTTGTGGATAAGATCTGTCGTGATGGGACTAGGCTCCTCCAACCATAAGTACCCATTGTGTACTAGGAAAAGCAACTGATTGATGATGAAAATTGTTTTAGGTGTTCAATGAAAGTGTGGAATCCATAGTCGCTAAAGTAGTCCAACCTTCTCCACATTGTGTAGCCACTTCTGTAGCTCTAGTGTTCTAACTGACCCTTCCATGCTCTGCTTCATGAGGTTATGAGTCTCTAAATGTGGGAACTTCTCACTATATGTGAGGTCTCAATCTTCAAACTTCATTGTGGGAATTTGGCCCAGTGTCGAGCCCTCAAACACAATTCCATTGGGGAGGAGGGGGGTTTGCAGTGTGCTCTTAACAACATCCAAATCCTTGGGTGCCTTAGCTTTCCCTTTTCACAGAGGGATGTACTCAAGTAATTTTTCTATAGTGCACACTGGCTATATGTATTCCTCCATGTCTTTGACTACCTCTATCTCATCGAAGAGAGCCTATAGGTCCCCATCCTCACCATCTGTCTCAATGGTGACAGTCTTGCCATTTTCTTCCATGGAGATTTTACCGAACTACAAATTCCGCGAGGACATGTAGACTAGTCCCGCTGCCTGCTTATCCTTTTTAGGCCTCAACAGCTGAGGTGATTTTGAGTTTCCAGCGTGACCCTAGTGTCTCCAAGAACATCATGCACCATGGGGTTTTACGTGGTCTCATCAGTAGTTCCTTTTGCATAGCCCAAACCTCTCCTAGTAGTTGCCCATGTGCTGAGTTGTCTGTGGCTTTTTGCGAACTTCAAGGCTAAAATATTACTCAGCGCTCAACACTCTGTGCTCTAATAAACTGCTCAAATCTCAAATGAACAAGTGTTGTCATCTGGTTAGCCCCTAGAGTTTTATAGCACCTTTTGAATTCAAATTCAAACATTCCCCCCAATTCTGAGCCATCAATGCTTTCTTGGTAGAAAATTTCCCTAAATATAGCTCTTAATTCATGTCTTAAATTCCTGTCACCCACTCCCTTTTGCCTTAAATTGGACATATCATCAGGAAAAGTGATACCAACAGTTACTTCCCATCCTACCGATGCGGTAGTGCAACCCCCTGTGCACGAGCATGAACCTTGTGCCATGCTGATTCTGCGCACACCTCCCTCATCTTGCACCTCCCAAACAGATTATTTTAGAGTCCTATGCTCTCTTTCAGCTGTTTGGAGCACTAAGATTGTGCTCCCTACGTCTAGTCAGTTGGTCGCACCATCTGTGTCAAGACTTCAACTCGCCTTCCAGCATAGTCCACGGAAACTCCTCAATGGTCTACACGATCACCAATGCCATGCATTCCACTGTATGCAGTGCACTTCCCTTGTTACTGCATTTAGTGAGGTGTGGTCGTAGCCATGGCAACAGAGTCATAAACTCTCGGTGACAATATTCTAATGTAGTGGTTTGATCATCTGTATCTTACTTTGTCATCCTTGGTTCATGACGAGACATGCTTGCATGATCTCATTTTCTAGCCTTTTGATTTCAGCATCCATCCACATGCTTTCCTTCCTTAATTGTACCCGGTCCTATTCGAGTTCGTGAATTCTAAGGTTCCCTCACCGGATAGCTTCCTGAAGCCTTACGTGTTTTTCCTCGCATAGACATGTGATTTCTTCCTCCTAGCCATCGCACATTGTCACAACTGTAGGAGCCATTTTGTGTGGAGCCTTTTTTGTATTCTCTTCAGGAATTATGGTTTTTACTCTATTCTACATCTTTGGAATCGTCTCCGCATTCAGGGTTTTGCACATGGTCCTATAGGCCCATTGAAACGTAGGTACGCACAGGTCCCAATCAGTTCATCTTGCCTGGTCAACCTCGTTCAGTACTTCACACACCCTATCGATTGCCTCGTCATGGAGAATTAGTAGCATGCGTCACCTTTCCTGCTGCTGCGATTTATTTTGATTCTCTAGTCTGGGGGTGGTGTGTGCTTGTGTGAACTATAAAGCATATATCTATACCTATTGGGAAACGTGGGTGCGCAAGTTTTTCTTCCCCTACTGATTGGCTTTTGTTTGGAGCTAGGATTTTCCAAAATGTAGGTGCATCATCCTTCTACATCCACACTAGTCCTAAAAATTTCCTTGATGCATTACCGCACCATCATGTGTGTTTTACGTGTAGGGCTCATTTCAACGCATTGAACTGTTGCTTCTCTGGTACTGCGCTTTCAACTTTTCTCAGAAATTCATCCACTGATGTTGATCCATCATATGTTGGCAACACCCTTGCCTCTGTTGTCACGCAACGCAATGATCTAATCATCATGTTGCAATTAATCGTTGTTACTTTGTGCATCCGATTTTGCCATCGCTCTATCTCTTCATCTGAATCAGAAGTGTAGGAGCTTTCACGCTCCCACGAAATCCTTCCATCTGCAGTTAGATTCACCCAATCCTCTTCTCATGCAGTTATCTTGTAAATAAAATTGATATCATCATCACTATTACAGTCATGCATTGGTTTAGTGTATTGCGCTCCTTCGGCTGGGTCTAGTGGTACTATTACGCGTAGTGACTTTTTCTCAAAGATCATTTTGCGCTTCTTTAGATTTATGAATCTGTTCATATCGGTAGCCTAGTCTATTCCTAGTAGCGTGAGATAGGGATTACTTTCATCGATAATCTTTATCACTTCAAAATCCACCTGCACGCTTGAACCTTCAATATTGACTATTACCCCTTGTAATCTTCCCATGGGAAAAATATTTTCTTGGTTCGCCATTCGTAACCGAATAGGGGACCATTATATTAAAACTCTTGTTTCTACACAAAAAGAAAGCATAAGATCTGTCTTTGACAAAAATATGCATAAAATATTCAAAAATAGACCTCAAACCCTAATTTTCGCAAAAACCTAAAACCATAATTTTCCAAAAAGAGTTTATAAAAGGGCTAATTGGTAAAAACAATTTACTTTTCACTTTTACCTTGGAGTGAAGAAATTTTACCCTAGTACACTTTCAATTTTTAGAGCTCGATTGGAGGAGATTCAGGAGCTCATTTGCAAATCTTCTTGTTCCAAGTAGGTACCACATCTTTGTCTTGCTTTTTTAGATAAAATGTATCTTGTTTCTTATGATTTTAGTCGTGATTTAAAGGAATTTCTTGGATGGACATGTCTACGATGGTCGTCACAGGTTCCTAGCTCGGGACCGCAAAGAGCCAGAATTTCCAATGGTGGGAAAATAAGCTCTCACGAATGTACACCAAACGGTCACAAAGAGCTCAAATTTTTCAAACTGTGAATTCTGGCTCATCACACCTGTTTTAGAAACAGGCGTGATGAGCACTAAGAAAAAAAATTCTTCATAGTTTAAGAAAATTCAGGGGGTTTTAACCACAATCATGGCACTTACATTTAAATGTTTGTGTTTTTACAAGAATACATGATGGTAACTGAATGGAAAGAGCAAGAACACAACAATGATGATTAGTTAGCCCTAGGAGATCCAAACTGCCTAGATGTGCTAAGGAACTACGGGCCTCTAAAGTTCTTTAGGGTGTCATGCCTAAGAGCACAACCTAATCTACTCTAATAACTCGTTGGAGTGTGGGATCCAAATGAAGGGAGGTTCAAAATCCTTGCATAGGAACTAGAAATCGATGCTACTGATATCTACTTCCTGACAAGACTATCACAGAGAGGAGAGAAACCTTGAATGACAGGGACTCATATCACAGGAGAGACCATGGACATGCTATTGGAAGAATGTTTCCTGAGGCTCAAAAATAAAACAAAGGAGGCAAGCTAAAGATTGAAACAGTAGCTGACCTGTCACTAGAGTCCTATCCACCATTACTAGTGCAACTAGATCACAGGCCCCACATGAGGCCACGAAGACCCAACTTCAGCTAGCAGCAAACTGCTTAAACCCCACCATATTCAACTGGTTAGAGGTTGTATCAGATAACCTCAAAAGGCAACTAACAAAATGTCGACAAGGTGATACCAAACAATTCGGGTATGATTTGATCCTTATACCATTCATCCTAGAATGGCTCCCTATTTTTCAAAGACAGGAAGTGGTCATGGCTAGGCCACCACCACGGGAGCCATGGATTACCCACTGGGCTATGTTGATGCCTCAAGGAGGCGGTAGTGAACACATGTCATGGAGATTGGAGTTCTTCGAGTGGTTATATCACCAACTCGTTGGGGTAGAGGACTGGCCATATGCCGGGACCAACTTCAGAGGTGATCCAGACCTATTACTCCCTCTTGGGGACACTGGGATGAGAGAGGTAACAAACTCATTTTTTTGTTTTTAAACATTTTTTGTAATTTCTTTATATATATATATATATATATATAATATATATATATATATATATATATATATGTCCTAATAATTACTTTTCAATCTTGTAGATGTGGGATCTGAAAGACCTACGGGCCTATCTCCCATCGTTCAGAGAGTCGAGAGAGAGTTCGAGATGCCCCTTCCTAGCAGAGATGTGGAGGATGAGATTTCCCGTGACCTGGAGGGTTTGACAAAGGGGATTCCAAATTATGCAGCATTTGAGGATGTCCCTCGGCAGTACCAATGACACATAGCAGGTGTGTCGAATAGCATGCACCGAAAGCTGAGACATGTTGTTTGATAAATGGTGTGCTATAGAGAGCATCACGGAGATTAGACCCATAGGTTTATTTTTTTCAATTTTGAGAGACATGTTGTCTCATGATGTAATTTTAACACATATTTTTTGGGCACCACGATGTGCAACACATTATATATATACATACCTATGTTCTACTTTATCAACTTATTATGTCTCAATGTTTACTTTTACAAATTTCGCAAATGTCTATCTAACACATGATTTGCCAATGTGTCTATTAGTGTATTCAGTCTTCTAGGAATATGTTGATATGTATTGTAATCAAAATTCCTCTCCAGTAAATGAACAAATAAATACAACCTTAAAATCTGAGGGTTTCTGACGGAATAACGCACGTTGAGCTAAAGAACAACAAGCTGTGAATCTATATTTACAACCAAAGCGTGAATATTGAGGGCAACAGCCTCAGTCAATAGCTCAATAACTACACTATATTCAGCGATATTTTTCATAGTATATCCTAGACAAATACCTTGAAGATCTACCAACTCACCCACTGGGCTATAGATAACCCATGCCATAGAGGAAAGACTCCAAGTACTGTGACAGGCACCATTAGTGAAACCAACATAAGGTGCAATAGACATCTACATAAGAAGCAAAAGGACACAATAAGCAAAAACCGCTTACACACAAAGCCAAACATGTAAAAAAATGAAAACACACTTATGTACATAGAAATGCACGAAAGACTCATGCATAATACTTCTTGAGATAAAGTCCATTTCGAGGCTTAGCTAAAGGATTGCCTTCATAATCAATCAACTCATAGGCAACTTTTTGCAAAACACATTTTACAATGTAGGGCCCATGCCATAAAGGTTCAAATTTTCCCGCCCCCAACTTATCATGAGCTTGATCATACAACAGGACTAAATCCCCTTCAATTAAGGAACGTGGATTGGCCGTCTAATCGAAGTGAGCCTTCACTTGCATTTTCTGTGCTTCAATGACCAATGAAGAAATTCGATGAGTCTCATCAAACCATTCTAAATAAAGAAGATGCTCCTCCATCGAGTGGTATTCGGTAATGATTCAATAGCTAATTTAAGAGAAGGAATTTCACATTCAATTGGAAGCGTAGATTCTAGACCATAAACAAGTTGAAATGGTGTAAATCTGGTAGAATCCTTAACCGAGGTTCAGTAGGTCCATAGAACTGAAGACAACATCAAATGCCAGTTGGACTTATGCATCCCAGTGGTACGCTGAAGCATGGTAACCAACACTTTGTTTACCGCTTCAACTTGGCCATTGCACTGGGGATAATATCATGTCAAACTATCATGACGCAAGCCCAACTGAGTTATAAACTCAGCCATCATGTAATTATGAAAATGAGATCCATGATCTGTGATAATGGCTTGAGGGACTCTGAACCTAGCAATCACATGATTGAATAGAAATTGAGTAGTTGTCTTACCATCGTTAGTTAATGTAGGCATTCCTTCGGCCCATTTCGTAAAGTAATCAATAGAAATGATGATATACCCATGCTCGCCAGTTGAGCAAGGGTTACAGGTCATAAAATCAATGCCCCACTTTGAAAAAGGGCCAACGGTAATGACAGGATGTAAGGGAGAAGGTAGCACACACATAATGCACTGGTAAATTTGACACATATGACATGAACGGATAGAAAGAATGCAATCCTTGAAAGTGGACAGAAAAAAATAACTAACACAAAGAGTATTCTTAGTAGTGCCATAACCAGACATATTACCACCACAGGCACGAGAGTGATAATCATTTAAGACTTTCTTGGCTTCCTCGAGGGTTAAACAACAACGGAGAATAGAATCGACTACGACATGGTATAACGTATCTCCAATAATACGATATGGCTAAGAATGATGGCGGATGTGTCGTTGAGCATCCCTAAACAAGTTAAAGTGAAATGAAGATGTCTAGAGGTAAACAATGATGTCACTGTACCAAGGATTGAGGGTACTAATAAAGAAGAGTGTATCATCTAGAATGTGATCCTCTATCTAAGAGGGAGCAGAAGCAAATGGTAAGGAGCAAATCAAATCAGTGAAAACCAATGACTTCTTAGATTTGGTAGTAGTGAACTCCAAATCAAACTCCTAGAGGATAACGATCCACTTGGAGTATTTTTCCCCCAGAAATTGACATGACAGAATATATTTCATTGGGTTGCAATAAGAAATCACGATTGTGGTACACAACAAAATGTAATGATGAAAACGTTGAACATCCTGAATGGCTACTAAGGCCAACTTCTCGCAATAAGTTTAGTGAGCCTCAATGTTAAGAAGGTTGTGGCTAAGATAATATATGACATGCTCAGAACCATCATCATCATCCTGTACCAAAATCATGCCAATAGTACTATCAATGATAGCTAGATAAAGTGAGTAATCATGGTGATAGTTAGGTGGACACAGCAACGGAGCAGAAACAAGAAGGGTCTTGAGTTGCTCAAATGATTTTTGGCCAATGTCATCCCAAAGGAATGGAATGTGATGCTTAAGTAGATGCTTATAACCTTTAGTGACCTCAGCATAGTTAGGGATGAAACGACGCAAGAAATTAGCCTTCCCTTGCAAACTTTGCAACTAGTGCAAAGTAGCAGGAGGTGGGAGATTCAAAGTAGCTTTGACCTTGAGTGGATCATGATGAATACCCTCCTTAGAAATGACAAACCCAAGAAGTCTACCAGACTCAACACAAAAGACACATATGTGCGGATTGAGACGAACGTTATAATATCTATAGTGAAGAAAAATCTCACGGTGTTGGTCCAGATGGCCACTAAGTTTAGCTGAATGAGGAGGAAGATCATCCAGATAAGGTTGAACAATGTGTCTAATATCATGAAAATAATAGGAAATTTCTCTTTGGAAATTCGTGTTGGCATTATTCAGACCAAAAGGGAGCATTTTATGAGTGAAAGTTCCCCACGAACAGATAAAGGTAGTCTTGTGTTGATCAACAGATAAAATATTGGTCTTGTTATAGCGAGAGAAGTCGTCCATAAAACATAACATTTCGCTCCCAGCACAGTCATCAATAATCTGGTCAATAAAGGGAGTGGTGTAGCTATCTTTTGGACATGCGAGCTTGATATTAGGATAATCAACAAAAAATCTAATAGTGCCCTATTTTTTAGTCACAGGGACAATGTTAGATACCCAATCGATCAATGGAATAGGATAAATGAATCCAGCCTCGAGACGTTTTTCAACCTCTCCCTTAATGGCAATTGCCTTTCTTGGGTGCACAGAATGTAAACGTTGACGAACTGGTTTCACAACAGGATATGTAGGTATCTCATGCACCACAATACTTAGATCTATTCCAGGCATCTCTTCATATGACTAGGCAAACATGTTGTGAAACTCTCAGAAGAGACTAGTGTAAATATTGATCTCCTTGGGAGAACAAGCTACTCCAATATGGATATTTTCGACAACCCCTGGTTTAATAGAGATGTCGATAGGCATGGTTTGCATGATATTTCCCATATTCCCTTTAGAAAAAACCTCATGATTTAAGATGGGCATCTGAAGTGGTTGAGAAGGAACATGGGAAGCAAAATTATAGAGATAGATAGTCATTTCCCCAAAGCTAGGAAGAAATAAGGAAAGATGATGAATATCGACCCAAGGAGGATACTCAAAAGAAAAAGTTTCAAGAATAAACTCATCAAATAGAAACGTCTCACACAAAGGATCAGGAGAAGCAATATCTCCAAGACAAGGGGATTGCACATATGTGTCAAGAGATCTACTCGAAGGAGTAGATTAAGAAGAAGAAGTCGAAGCCGACAAGATTTCAACATAGTTAAGCTCAACAGGGCTTAATGATATAAAATCACCCTAGAATCTACCTGATCAAGGGGAGGAATCACCCAAGGATCAGGGTTAATAGAGATCATATTGACAGAGGTGACATTAGGAGGTGGGAGAAAAAAAACACCCATGAGGGTAGGAGCTTTAAAGAGCTCAGCACCCACACTCTCATAAGGAATACTGGTATGCTCCAGATATGGAACATTGCCTTCCAAGGAAGAGGAAGCAAAGAAGGACAATTCATCGACTGTAACGATTTTCCTTGGATGAGGGAAACAGAGTACGTGGAAGAGTGAAGAAGAAACGACATGCATAGCATATGTCCAACTTTGACCCAGTAGAAGGTTGTATGTCAAATTGGCATCAACAACCTCTACTTTGACATTGATCGTATTGCCTTCCAAGGTGAGAGGCAAGCTTGGGAGAATACCAAATGGACTAGAATATCTTCTATAAAATGCCTCTAGGGTATTTAGAGATTAACTCAAAGATGGAGAACCAATGGCTTTCCAACAAGAAATAGGTACGATGCAAGTCGAGGCACCTTCATCAATAATAGTACCATGAATAGTATTTGAGTTAATAACACCTGGATGAGAAAAGTGATTTGGAGAGGCAAACATGGCACATGATTTTAAAGATCGAAAGTAATAAACTCAGAATCAGCTAGATCAATTCCACCGACGGCAGATAGTAATGACTTCCATTCGGGAGGACAACTCGGGAAAACCTCCAATGCAGACATAGCTGAAGGAGCTTGGGCTAGATCTTTGACAATACTATAGTGTTGTGTGGCATGAGCATTGGGCTTATAGGAGGATTTCTGGAGAATTCATTTAACAGGAAGTCGAATGATAGACTCATTACTAGTCCTTTCAATGTGAAGATGGCCAAAACTGGACAGGGGAACACAAGAAGGAACTTCAGCTTATTTCCCAGCTAACAGAGCATAGTATTTTGATTGAGTAGTCATGTTAATATGAATATTCCCAGCCATAAATACCTGGAAACCAGATGATGAAGAGGATTGAGGCTAGTCCACCATTTGAGTTTTTTGGGAAGGAAAAGGTTCTTTAAGCACATCATGAATCCCTGAATTCCCCTTAAGCAAATGACTTACATCAGACCATCGAGGATAGTCCTTAGTGAAGTGATCCTCATCACAGATAAGACAAGGATACTTAGGCTTTCATTTAGAACCATAATCGATAAGAGTCTTAGGAGGTTCTTCCTTTGTTGTGTCAGACTTATTTTTACCTTTCCCTTTCTTCTTACCCTTCGAAGTTTTATTTGCCATGGTGGACTGGATGACATTAACTTCTGAGGTTTTCCTAGGATTGGATGGAGACTGAGAAGAATTTTCAGTAGGAGCAATTAATTTCTACTTCACAGGGATTGTGGAAGACTTTTGAGTGATGGAACTAATAACACCATCAACAGAAGGTGTCGGTGGAGCTTTAGAAGTTCCAGGCTATGGACCATTGGGCAAGACATCATAAATTGTGCCAAATTGAGAATATACCAATCAAGATATTGAGCATGCATGATGGCTTGCTCTTTAGTAATGCATGCCCCCATGGCAGTATCTCTAGCTATTGAAACAACAAAAGAGGTAGTGAAATAATCAGTCAATAGCTGATCAGGAATCCAAAACTTGATCAAACGGCGATGCCTTCTCCATTCATGAATATGATTAGAGATGTGGGTATTCATGTCCTGTTTCAGAGAGATAAGAACATGTGTTCCCATTTCGTATCGAATCAGTAACTGAAAATGTGTGAGGAATGTGAGCGCAAGAGAGTTAAAATATTGGAAAGTCCCAGGAGCGAGTTCAATGTACCACTTTGTAGTAGCACCAGTAAGAATCCTTCGAAAAATATGAAGACGAATAGAATCGTTAAGCCAAGAATTGGATAAACACCAAAGGTGATAAGTGATAACATGTGCCTGGGGGTCTTCTGCAGACTTGCCTTCAAACTTAAGATAGTCACTAGGGATCTTGGTTGGGACAGTTATCCAATATGGATTGTGAAGTATAGGATCGTTTGTCAACTTTGAAGTAATGGGCAGTTCCAAAGTCACAAGAAAATGTAATTGAGGATTGAAAGACATCATGGGCTTTGATGAGGACCAACTTTAGGGTTCCAACCACGGCCTTGTTGCCCCCATGGATTTTGTCCCGAATAATTTTGTCCATAAGGTAAATTTTGGTGGATTTAAACTATACCCTCGTTGTTGACATGGATTTTGACCTCCAACAAACCATTGATTACCAACTTGACTAACAGGGGCAGCATATGATTGCTAAAAATAATGATAAGCATTACCATGAGGTTCCCAATAGTTCTGATATGGATTACCCTGAGGTTTCCCTTGGGGTTGCTGAGGTACTTGAGGACTAAACTAAAACTGAGGCCTAAACTGCTCTTTGGGCCCAGGTTGTACCTGATGAATAGGTTGAGCTATGAATCGAAACTGAGCTTGGGGATTGGGTTGAGCTTGGGGACCAACTTGAGCTTGAGGTCGATGTTGCACACCAGGTTGACTAATAACTAGATTTAACTTACCAAAAGGTTGTCCTTGTTAGAACTAAGGCTGACCTAACTAACCAGAAGGTTGACCTTGAAATAAAGGGGGTTGTCCTGGATAAACAAAGGATGAACCTATTTGGGCTAAAGGTTTTCCCTAAAAGGGTTGACCTTCTGAGCCCAAAGGTTGCCCCTGCTGACCATAAGACTATCCTACTAAGGAAAAAGGTTGTCCCCAAAAAGGGTTGTCCTTGCAAGCCTCGATAAGAATTTTGATTCCAAGAAACCGAAAGTGGAACTTGACTATCGATTGGAGCCATCTGAGGAAGAGTTCCAGCATGATAAACATGAGTTCCATGCTAATTGTTATATTGTAGAGGGTTGTGCATAACAGAAATCTACTTAGAACCTAAAGGTTTATAAGTCAGATTTCGAAGAGAAAATAGATATTGATCATACGACAATCCCACCGGGACAGGGTTTGAGGAGATAGGTGTATTACCCATAGTTTGACTGATTTCGGACACAAGAAGTAAAGGACCACTTACAATGGGTCCGGAAGATATCCCAGTAATAGGAATGACCACAGAGGATGTGGTAACCACAGTAACAAGAGGAGCAGAAGACGCCACACAAACGATGGGCATTGATGGAACAGATGTAACAAATGTAACCTGTGTCTGAGGAATGGAAGTCATTGTAGACTGAGTAGACATGAACGACCCTGAAGTTAGAACCATTGTATGAGACCATACAAAGCTCTGGTGTAGAGATGTAGCACCAACCATTTTAGCCAAAGTGCGATAGCCAAGTGGTAATGAAGAATCTTGAGAGGTGTGGAAAGGGAAACCTTCCAGAGGAAACTAATATTCACCAATTGACACAAGGCTTTCTTGACTACTAACAAGACTCGACTCATTCATGTCGGAAGAGGCCATGTGAACTTAAGCACCAGGGGGAGTAGAAGGAGGATCTTTGTCCACAAATCCCCATATGTTAGGAGGTGTTCAATTGATATCAAAAGGTTACTCACTCAGAGCTCAGGAGGAAGAGGCTGAACACTTTGAACTATAGCAATATCACCATTAAAATATGATACCTCAGAAGAGACGGGGGAAGAAGGCTCTTCGCCACATAGTAAAGATGATGGAATAGATGAGTTCGCTAGGATGGCCTAAACTCAAAAGACTAGGAGAGAAGATTAATTAAGAGGGATGTAAATTCTTTTAAAGGATAATACTCATGATGTGGACAAAATTAACAGGTAGGATGTTATCATGGGCAAATAAATTTTATGAAACTAAGACAAAACTTTTCCTTTTCATGTTTATAGAGTCGAGAAAAGGAAAAAATATGAATCTAGTATCCTTCAAAGTTTAATGAGCCTGAAAGAACAAATGCTTATATTATCCTTTTACTTCTAGAGAGTCAAAAAGGAATGAAAGTGACTGCTCTCGAACTCTAGGCAAAAGGTTTACCAGACAAATCGTAAAATGGCATATACACCTTGGTAGTAAAATGAAAGAGAAATGACCAAGGACTTCCCATATGGCAGCTAATCTTCTTGAATGTTGTTTTCAGTGTGTTACGATTCGTAAGGTGGTAGACTCAGCTTCTTATGGATAACATGATTGCAACCTAGTGGGGTCACCCATCATATACGTGACGGTATAGGGAGCACAAGTCCATACTAGTACTTATCGAATCACAAAAGGCAAATCACCCAACCTTAGTGAAAACAACAGCCACTAGGCTTAAAGACGTTGGAACATGTCTCTAGCCTAGACCTCTAGATATATGAACGTTAAGTTCCAATGCATTTTTAGATTAATTCTATAAATTTTTGTAGTTTATCTTGAACTAAATATCAGTTTCAAGGCCCTATTGAATGTATCTTCAAAAGATCCTAGAATGCAACTAAATGAGTAAAGAAACCATTTGTTTTAAATGAACAACTAACTAAAGAAAAGCGACAAGTTCATTTCAAAGAAATCAAAGCAACAAGCAAGAAAATGCAAGAATTGTACTTTTCCATTTTTTCGTAAGAAAACCAATCAAGAGGAAAGAGAAATGCTTTTGCATTTCACTAACTTGCAAGAAATATAATTAAGAAAATAAAAAATACATCCTTTGCTTTTCAATGTCTAAATGTCAAGAATTTACTAATGAAAATGATTTTTCTCGTTTCCTAATGCAAAATGAATGCAATATTTTGCTTTTTGAATAAATGACAAGCAACCAAATGCAAAACTCAAAACAATTCTAGTTTTAAGTCCTTTCCAAATGAAATCATTCAATAAGTGAACAGAAACATTCCACTCAGAAACTAATCAAAGACTCAAAACAAATAATATGTTTCTTTTTGCAAAAACATGAAAGCTTTCTAACTCATTGGGGAGCAATGCAATCTATGCCAAAGTGATGGGATGGAAATCAAACAAACAAGACTTGAAAGTTTTGATAACCAAATGTCACATACTAGTCAGGAAGATGAAAGAATAGTAAATAAGGAGAAGCCTCAAACAAAGTAAGGGATCATTACGAACACAACTCAAATATCCAAATGAATATGTAACCCAAGAAAAATCTAATGCTTCAAGAAAACCTAAGGTGAACAGGTCATACAGTTGAAAAGGAAAAATCTCATGGGAATGAAACCAAGAGTCAAATATTCTAGCAAATAATAACTTGACACGCAACAAACAGGCAGAAGACAAGCTCAGAAGGATAGGACACATTGGCCAATTACCAAATAGAAATTCAAAATTAAAACCTATAGGAATCTTCGCGAGCGTCAAACTAACAACATGCACCAACAATGAAAAGTTTCACCCCCTAACTAGCTACTTTGCGACGTTGTCACAAGAGTACACCAGACAACAATGCCAAGCCTATTTTAGAACCCTTCACGACTGTGAGGTGATTTAATCACACCAAAAATTAGAAGGCACAACTAATTAGATACAACAGACTCGGCTATCTTTGAGACTGTCATGAAATAAAAGGCGACGACCCTAAATCAAAGGAAAATTTTAAACATTCAGCCAAGAAAAGGCTAGAGCTATCACTTATGATAGAGGGAAGACTACCAGGAGTAGTCAAACAACCCACAATATGGAGAGTTCTACCCAAAACTTAAAGGAGACAATAAATAAGCAAAGAAAAATCAAATCAAGAGACAAAAGACAAAGGCTCCCAATATGGTTGCCAACTTGTGATGCAGGCAATTTCCCTCTGGGGATAGAGGCAACCCCTCTAGCCCTAGAGTGGGTTTAGTCACAACAAAGACAATATCAAAGAAAATTGCCTTAGATAGTCGATGTCATGAAGTCCTACCTTCAAACCCTCATTTGATGAAGTTCTCGTTGCATTGCTCCAGCTCTCGTTCTAATCACTTTTGTACCTGAAAACGAACATAATAGAATACCACAAAAATGATCTACTTAAAGGGTCAAGAAAATTCAAGCTATCAATATGTAATTTGACATAAGATATAGGAAATAAACCGTTGATTTGTATTAATATGAACTAAAGTAAAACTTACAACCATACCTTGACATTGAAGGTCTCCTTGAGGGGTCCTGTCAGCATGTCTCCTCAAGCATTCACTCATGAAGTGTCTCTCAAGAGGATGAATAACTCTCTCTCCTACCCAAAAGGAAAAATTATGAGGCTAGAAAACTGATACAATCAAGCCAAATCCACACAAAACTATCCCAGACTAAGTTACATAAGAGGCTACTTCCAAACTCTAAAAGCTACTCTCTCTAACTTCAACTTCCACTTTAGCAGATCTCAGCGATGAAGGAGGTATTTATAGGAGGAGGAGCCTCCATAAGGGATAAGAGAAAGAGCTTATCACTTTGGGAGGTTGCATAAAAGGTGAAACAACCATCCCAAAGGAGAGAGCCAAGATCATCTGATCCAACAACCAACCCTAGGATTGCCCATTGACAATTTGTTAAAACAAACTTGCCAAAAGTAGCTTGTCACAAGTGAAACATAGAGACAGAGTGATGACATCACTAGGCTTGGTTCAATCTTAACCATCTTCGTGGGTGAAATAACTAATGACCCGTGATGACCCAAAAACATAGGTTAAAAAGGGTCTTCTCGAGAAGTAATGAACTAAGGCATTCTTCTTGATCTGATAAGGAAGACACTGACACATATTTTGCAACATGACACAAAGCAGATGTCAATAACATAGACCGATAGTGTCCGAGATCAGGGAATGCAGGGTTGGTGACAAAATACTATGTAACACCATGTAGCATGCTTGTGCTTGATACTAGATACCTATTGAAGATACCAAATCACGCTCAACCTCAAGAAGTGTTTGCTTCTCATTCCTTTCGGGAACCTATTGGGGCACGTAGTTTGCAGATAGGGACTAATGGTAGACCCTGCAAATATCACGGTGATTCTAAACTTGGAAGCTTCGAGAAGTGTGAAACAATTGCCCACTACTCTAGGACATATGGGATATTACAGAAATCTTATCAAAGGCTATGCCCAGATCACCACACCGATGGAAAAATTATTGAAGTAGGATGTTACATTCTACTGGAATGATGACTGTAAGAAAAACCTAGATGTATTGAAAGAAATGATGGTTATTGCACTGATTCGTGTCTTCCCAAACTGGAATAAAGAGTTTCATGTCCATGTTGGTGCATCATGTATACCAATGGGGGCATTACTAACAAAGGATGGCGGAGAAGGCTTGGATCACCCTATCATGTTCACAAGCCATAGATTATCCAAAGTAGAGAAGACCTATTCCACCACTGAGTGCAAGGGGCTATCTATGGTATATGCACTCCAGAAATATCGACATTACTTGTTAGAAGGCCACTTTAAGATGTATACAAACCATTCCATGCTAAAGTACCTAGTCAATAAGCTTATGTTGGGGGGTGCATCCATAGATGTCTTTTATTATTCCAAGAATACAATTTTGAAGTTGTTATGAAGCCTAATGATTGAGCATGGGAGTAGATCACTTATTGTGCATTGAGACGCAAGAGAAACCTACTAGTTTGGAGGAAGGATTACCCCGTAGAGGATGGACATTTTGAAGATATAATACACTTTCTAACAACTAGAACTACACCAGAAGGATACTTTGTCCAGCAAAAGAAGGAAGTAGTGGTGCGCATGGCAAATTTCTCTGTCATTGTTGGCCATCTATACAATATGGGGAATGATGAAATACTACAAAGGTATGTACCTAAGTTTGAACGAATCAACATCCTTGTAGATTCTCATGGGGTCACCATGGGAGGTCATTGTGGAGGAAGAGCAACTGTGCAGAAGATTTTACACGTATGGTTGTGGTGGTCAACCCTTCATCAAGATTCAGAAGAATATTGCAAGGCATGCGATGTATGTCAAAGAACAGGTAGGTAATCATGGAAGGATGAAATTCCTTTGAATCTACAAATGATGTTGCAACCTTTCAAAAAATGGGCAATAGATTTTGTAGGACCAATCAAACCTCAAGGAAAGATAGGCGTGAGGTATATTATCACTGTGACGGAGTATCTAACTCATTGGGAAGAAGCACAGTCGGTGAAGGATTGCATAGGCATGACTACTGCGAAGTTTCTATTTGAACATGTATTGATGCGATTTGGATGTCCAAAGATCTTGATGAGCATTCACGGTACACACTTCCTGAATGAGACAATGAGTGCACTAATGGAGGAATTTTTGGTGCACCATCAAAATAGCACACCATATCACCCATAGGCTAACAGGATAGCGGAGGCATTCAACAAAGTACTGGAAACCTTGTTGACCAAGGGATGAAATGCACAATGAAGTGATTAGGATCTATCCATACCTGCAATGTTATGGGCTTATCAGACGACATGCAACAGGTTGATGGGCCAGACACCTTTTAGAATTGTCTATGGCATGGAAGTCATAATGCCTATGGAATACATCATACCTAGTCTCGTCATAGCAACACTCACAGATATGACGAATCACAGAGCCCTGGAGGAGAGCCTCCTGTAGCTGGATTAGCTCGAAGAAGAACTATTTTTAGCCAACATTGATCTCATCCTTAAATCTACTCTCCTCTTAACTATTTAAAACCCTCTATTAAGTGCTTCAAATATCAACATTCAAGAAGTCCTAATGATGGATCTCGGTTGGGATTCAAAACATTGACAAAAAATGGTTTTTACTATGGATTCTCTAGTAACTAAGTCTAAAGAACTATTTTTGTCTAGATTTCATGAGTAGGTCCAAAAGTAGCACACAAAATCATGGCATGACCAACATAATAAGCTGCGCACATTCAAGGTAAACAATATGGTTTTGTTGTATGATATTAAGTTTGATAAATTTCCTAGAAAGTTCAAAATGCACTAGTTCGAGTAGTATATTATTAAGGTAATTACCGATGGAGGTGCAGTGCAGCTAGTTAAGTTGAATGGAGATCCCTTCCTAGGAAAGGTGAATGGTAGTCACTTGAAGCCATACGCTGGAAATCCAATAATGTGACTATATGAAAGTGGCACAATCTTAGCGCTCCAGGTAGCTGAAAGGAGGCGCGAGACTATAAACTACTCTACCCGAGAACTGCACAATGGTAGGACTGGGCGCAGTAGCGAAGTGTCACAGGGTCCACGACGATGTGAGGATAGCTGCACTGGTGCATGGGTCGGCTAGAAAGTGATCGTTAAAGTCGTTATTCATGATTTGATACTTGGTTTGAGGCCAAATGGAGTGGGCGGAAGGAATTTAAGGAAAACTTTATGGGATAGATTCTTGAAAATATGTTTCCAATCTAGCATTAATGGATCGAATATGGGGGGAATGGTCAAATTCAAATTCAAAAGGCCTTATAAATTACAAGTGGCTACATAACGAACAACACTTTCCATTTTGAGAACTGAGTTGTTGCGCTATCAACTATGTGTGGACCTTTCAAACTTTGAGGCTCTGAGAGCAAGTTGAGTTTTTGAAACATTATCAAAGGAGACACAAGACCTCCTGACTAGAATGATGTTCGCACCCAAAGAAGCCATGGACATAGGAGTAGTGCCAGCAGAGGAAGTTGCGTAGGAAATTGCAAACGTGGAAGCCCTAGAGAGTGCCAGAATAATTTTTGAGGTCCCTAAATCACCGCAAACACTGAGAGCTAAGAAGGATAAGCAAGCCATGATAGCGGTGCACCTATCACCCAAAAATACACTGAGGACCAAGCTCACATTGTAGGAAAAGTGGAAGGCCATTAATTTGGAGGCCAATGAGAAGGAAGAGTTTGAAGAAATCCTAGTGGAGGAGGAGGATGTAGAGATGGACATTGAAACCCATGGTGCTGACCCTATTACCAGGTTTCCAGAATATGTTCCTTCATGCAAGGGTAAGGCCAAGGTTCTGAATGATATAGATGAGAGAAAGAGCTCTATCCAAACTCAGCTACTCCCAAATGATATTATTTTTGAGGGAACGCACTTGGGATAGGTTCCCGTGTTAAAATTTTTAAGATTGGGACCTTGCAGACCACGAGAAGTTCCTGCATTTAGTGACTACGAAGCTAATGCACCAGAAGATATACACACTAGCTAGAATGATTGAATTGGAGTTGTGTAAATGGCTCAGAGGTGTCAAGAAAGTAGGGTTTCTAAACCTACTTTGGGTGTCGCGTTACCACCATGCCCCAGTGACTATTTTCATCATCAGGAAGCTGCTTTACTTGGTGCATGATGGGTGCTTATGGCTGGAGGATCCCATCCCCATCATATACCATCTGATTCACTAGATTACATGGCTCCCTTTCGGCATCCCCAATAAATACCTACACAACTGGCCCTTTCGGCATCATCCCGTAGAGCGCAGACTGAAGTATCACCTGAAGAAGTATGGGGTATGCTGGAACCAAGTTTCCACAGCGTTGATATGGTTGTGATGTCGGTTTATTCCAAGTAGGCTTGACTTCATGCAGATCAATTGTTGCTCTGTTCCACCCTTCAGTAGTTTCACAATCTATTACAATCAACTTTCATGCAGTCTTAACCAGGGGCTGAAGTCCTTTTGTGCTACTAGGACAGTGAATTGTGATATTTCCCCAAGCTACGCTAAGTATCTTACTTATCTTATTAGCAGAACTTAGTTAGCTTAGCGTAAATAGATGTTCTTACTTACGTTCACTTAACCAATATAATTATACACATTCGTGCATCATATAATCATTAGATGTGAATTTCATACCCAATATAACATATGCATAAATAGGAACTAAATACATATAAATGATAGAAAAAATTCTCTTTATTAATACTTTCATATGATTACAAACTCAACTCGCCTTGCGCACTCAATTGCATGGGTCTGTGCAGTTAACTGCGGACTATTAGGCCTCTGCGCACTCAGCTATAGAGCCTCTTCGTATGCTACGACCCAAAAATTAGACTTACACTTTAGAGCCATCTTGTATACATCTTCATTATTCCATCCTAGATTGGTTTTTATCTACTTAGAGCTTCACCTTATTTATACAATCCCATGGTCCGCGTACCATGGGTAGATCTTCTATAGCCAACATTACATTATCATAAAAAGGCTAGACAACCCTATGAATCTTTAATCACTACACACTCTGCACCCACAAAATGTGGAGTCTTTACATTGGAATTACAAAATTGGACCAAAATCTGGGCTTTAAGCCCCAAAACTATCTTTAGGGGATCTCGCACCAAATAGGCCCCTAACACAAACATTGTGACTCGCTCTCGAGTCACTATGTAGGTCCAGAGATCTTAGTGCAAAGACCTCCCAGCTCTGGTTGGATCGCTGCAAGTTCGGTAACGCACTGAGCGGCTACCTACTAGACTTCCTCCACATGTTGTTCGGTGACCTGTGTTGTTGAATTGCTACCCTAAAGCCTCTCCTGAGTTACTTACAATTGCATGAGATTTTCTTCAATGAAGGTTGTAATTGTATAAGCCTCATCGATCCATGGTTGTAGGTGTGCTTTCAATACTGCCTCCTTATGCCGAGCGGCATCCACCTATTTCTTGAGTGCCTTTTCTTGTTGCATCTGCGCAAGCCTTTATGTAAGGGAAAGCATCTACGTGGTCCCTTTTACCTCATTGTATTTTTGTTACAGCTCGTGTGCCTCTATCTCTAGGCAATCCACATTTGGGTCATCTTGCCAGGTGGTTAGGACCTCGAATGACTATTTGAACAACTTCATGCAGTTTTTCACTGCACTGTCAACCACCACCATTTTTGTTGTGACCGTGGTGGTACATTGTTCTTTGTCTTTCGGTGGAGTTGAATGTTGATCCTTCAACTGTAGTTCTGTGATATATAGGTTTAGCTCCAGTTGAACCCTGGACATTTTTTCTCTTGCATCGAGGCCCCCTGTTGGTAAATTATGGATGCGCGCCTCCGCTAGATCCTCTACTTGAATGGCCAAATCTGGGACCATTTGGCAAGCTTCCTCCACAACTTGCATTATCTGTTTGTTCTGCTCCACTGACTCATTTCAATGCAAGCTCAACTGCTCAATGTTGATGTGATGCTCACTCATTACTTATAGTGCGGGACTCTCCCTGACCGAGAGTTCTGCGATGACTCAATCTTGTAAGAGATAGAGTGTCCCCTAAGGGAGCACAACCATGATTAATGTAACACTTTCAAACAACTGACCATATGCCTATTGGCCTTGTTGACACCTAATCCTTGTGATTGGCTGAATTTATGTAAATAGATAAATAGGAAATATGAATAGTCATCGAGAGATGAACTGAACAGTCTCTCCCTCATGTATATAATGAAGACCTGCCTCATGGAATAGAACATACAAATCATTTTTTGCCTTATGGAGTTACTGCCTGGCATGACATGGTATCAGAGCCAACTCCTTTTTTAGCCTTTATGTCCTTTGTAACTCCCTAGTCTGCTCTTCTGCTCTCCATATGATTCAGTCCCTGACATTTTTTCTATCCATAAAACTTGCTATCCATATAATTCAGTGCCTGAACGCCTATCTGCTACACTTCCTACACTCTCAAGCTCTCTGGACTGTCCATAAATGTTGTGATTGTTCCCTCATATCCAGTGGTTAGATCTGCGACTCTTCCCTCAAACTAGTGGTCAAACCTGTGTGGTTGTTGGTGCGCATCCAACATTAGCCAAAAAAAGTTATCACAAATCATGTTCCCTCGTTTTCGTACGCGTGTAGTTTAACCACAACAGTAGATGAACTAGGCTGAAGAAGGCACTTATCTGGGGAATGGTTTTGAAAGCCTCTGCATTGGTAACTCTTGAACCTATACCATAGAAATCTCAGGTCTACAAGTGTGTTCTCAGAGCGAGTTGTTGAAATTATACGTTGTTTTATATACACTGTTTCATATACACTACTCCAATTATACGTTGTTTTATACACGCTGTTTTGGTAGCTGTCACATATATGTTGTTTTGAATGCTAGTACAATATCAACAGTCTTGAAGACGATTTAATTCTTTCTTCTGTTGCACATGGTATTTTATGGGCTATGAAATCTCTACATTTGGAAATGGGTTGTATGATGCAGTAAGTGTGGAGTATCTCTATCAAAAATCCTGTCGACAGTTGTTGATGTTGCATTGACTATGAAATGCATTGGTTTCTATGGTGAGTACCATGCATTGGGCTTTTCTCTTGAAGCCATTACGTGTGTTGGTAAATTGACTATGCACTATCCAATTTTATGAGGACCAAATAGTGTTTTTAAATTGTAAAAAAATCCCTTTTATGAAGACTGAATGGAATTTTTAAATGGTGAAAAGATTACATCAATGGTATGGTATATACATATACAAAGGGATGTATGGTAATTGAGTTTTTTATATAAAGGGGATGTATGGCATATACATATATAATGGTGGATTTATATGAGGTTTAAAGCAAAACACTTATATGGGTTACATGGTATTGGTGTCCATATTGGTATATAAGGAAGAGATTTGAAATCTTTTGAGAATGCCCTTTTGAGTACAATTTTACTGTATATTGGCATAAGTATTTCTCTATCAGAAGAAGTAATTTTTTTTTATAGAATGCATTCAATCATATCCATGGTGGGAATAGTTCTCACTGGCAAGGAGAACTATCCTGAATGGTCCCGGATGATAAAACAAACCCCTCATTTTCAAGGAGTTGTGGAAAGGAGTGTGTCAGAGACGTAGACAATGAACCAGTACAACCTACCTCAGACAAAGAGCTCACCATTTGGGAAAACAAGAATAGAAAATCTTATGCATTAATCACAGAATATGTAATGAAGAGGTGATTCAACATATTTTGTGATATTCAACTGCCTTTGAAGCCTTACAAAAGCTTAAAGAAATCTATGACTCACATTCTACACTTGAAGTTGTTCAACTCATGATTAAACTCTTCACTCTTGAACTGCAAAATAATGATCCTCTTGATCTTGCATTTGAAGTAAAGTCTATAATGCATGATATCAAATCCACTAAGGTTGAATTGGATATTCCTCTTATTTCTTTTCTCAAGGCACTTTATCCTACTTACTCCAATTATCTTGAGTCATTACAAGCAAATGGAAATCTCAAAGATATAACCTTTTACTCTCTTGTGAAAAAGTTTGCTGAAAGAGAGAAAGCTTTTGGAAAGAAGACGCCCCTGAATCTTCTGAAGAGGCTATGTGCCTTGCTCATAAAGAAAAGCATCCTGCTCAAGATTCCACAAGAGGAAGAGGTGGTCGAAGAGGAAGAGGAAGATATTTCAGAGGCACGGGGGGCAGGCATTCTTAAGGAGAAAAGGCAGATTTGCACTGCATACGTTGCAAAAGAAATGGATCACATGATACCTATGCATGCAAGCTACCATGGGACAAAATAGAGCAGAAAAGAACCCAAGAAAAAATTAAAACTGATGATATAGACAAAGGTAAAGCACATGAATCTGCTCACTATGTTGTGGCACAATGTAACATTAGAGTAAATGAAGATTTATTTAATGCTTCACTTGCTTCTTGGAAAAATTATTGGTTGCTTGATTCAAGAGCAACCTTCCACATGACTCATAGAAAATATTTTTTTGAAGATTTCACTGACAATGTTGATGGAGTAGTATACTTTGCAGATCAATAAAAAATCAAGCCATTAGGGCTTGGCACAATCAAGCTTAAACTACCTAGTCTTCCAGACTTTCTTCTGCATCATGTTCTATATCTCCCATAGCTCAAGAGAAACTTGGTGTCCTTGGTCCACATCCGCCAACAAGGTCACTCCATTCATATGTTTGATGTCAAGCTTGAGGTCAGAAAAGCATCTGATCACTCACGTGTCATGAGGGGAATAGAAGAAGAAAGGCTTCTCAAGCTGCAAGGTACCTCTGCTCATACACAACATTTCTCATACAATTCTCATCATGAAGAAGGTACACTTCCATCAAGTTTATTATGGCATGCTATATTTGGACATTTGAACTATGACAGTCTCCGCTTGTTGAAGAAAAATGGTGTTGCTGGTTTGCCTACAATTCCTAGAAAAATTAAGAAATGTGATGCTTGCATTCTAGGAAAGCATAGAAAACAGTATTTTCATGATTCACATTCAAGAGCACATAGAAAAATTGAACTCATTCATTCATATTTATGTGGTCTAATGCCTATTCCTTCTGAAAATGGAAATAAATATATCGTGACATTTATTGATGACTACACCAGAATGTGTTGGGTTTATTTATTGAAGAACAAATCTAATGCTTTTCAAACATTCAAGAATTTTCATAAATGGATTGAAAATGATGCACAATCTCATATTGAGTCTATTCACAGTGATAATGGAAAAGAATACACATTAAACGAATTTGAAAACTATCTTCGCCAACATGGGATCAAACATCAAACAACTGTACCTTATAATCCCCAATAGAATGGTGTGGCTAAAAGAATGAATAGGACAATCTTAAATATGGTATGATCCATGCTCTTCTTCGAAAATGTAAAGATAATGTTTTGGGCTGATGTTGTTCTATGTGTTTCATATATAAAGAATAGATGTCCATCTAATGATATTAGAAACAAGACTCCATATGAAATGTGGTATGGACATGTTCCTTCGGTAAAGCATCTCAGGGTCTTTGGTTCCACCTATTATGCCTTGATACCAAAGGTACATAGGAACAAACTTGGTGCTAGAAGTCGTAAGTGTATCTTCCTGGGGTATTCAAACACCTCCAAAGCATATCGTCTCTATGATGAAGTAATTTTTCTTGAATCATCCAAAACTGACAATGTTGTTGAGCGGAAACTTGATCTCTTGGATAGATTCACAAAAGAAAAATGATTTTAAGAATTTGATAATCAGATTCCACATCTTGAATGGGGGATTCCTATACTAGATCAACATGTGGAATCTTCTTCTGAAGAACATGTTAGATTCGGTTTGGTCAGTCCTGTGTCAGAGATCAAAACTCTTTATGCACTTCATTTTTAGGTGTCCCACTCCATTTGCCCAGTTGCATTCTTCTAGGGGCATGCCATAATCTGACGAAAAAGTTCATGCTAGTCATTTCCCCTCATGTCTGGCTTCTACTGGCTCAGGTATTTTATCAATGATCACCAAAATCCGTGACAGTCAAGGTCTTGTCCTTTAATGGACAAAAGTCATTTTCAATCATTAGGTCTAGGGATTAATCAATTCGGTCTTCAAATAAAGCCATGTAGGCCAGAGTGAGGCCCTCACACAGTTATGATTCAGAGAGTTTCATCGTCATGGTGATAGACTTCGAATCTTCTTCAAAACTCTGTTTTGAAGAAAGTCAAACAGTGTCATTGGTGATAAAATTTTCAAAAAAGTCGTCAGTTTATTTCTTCACTTGCAGGCAAGGTTTCCATGGCCAAATGCCCTGTCATGCAAGCCCTACAAAGAGTGCCGAAAATTTCATCATTTGAGCTAAAATTTCAAAGGGAAAGTGAAAATTAGTGTGTTTTGAAGTTAGTGAAAAAGTGTCAAAACATAACGTTAGAAAAATGGGTTTTTGGAGAAGCAAAAATTTAACCCATCACTTCCAAGGCTTTATATACAAGTTTCCACCAAAATCAGAGGCATTGTACAAATCAAAACCATTGGGAGACATTGCAAAGTGATTAGAGTGCATCGTGTGTATTTGGAGCAAAGTGGAGGCAGTTTTCAGGGCGCGTCGCATATACACAGGGGCACGGCGCACACAGAGGGCGTGGCACACACAAAGTCACCCCTCAGTTCATTTTTTCAATGGGCGCGATGCACACCCAAGGCACGGCGCACTGGGATTTGCGTGCGGCGCACACCCACAAAGGGCCAAACCAGTGCCAAATCACCTCAAAATTTTTGTGAAGCCGCTCAAATTGACAGGTAGGCTCTATGACATGACTTGTTCATCAAATTTTATAAATGATATGGTGGTTCTTGGCTATATTCAATTGCCACAAAACTCATAAGACCAACCACTCAGAAAACATCAAAACTATGCTGGCTAGGGTTGCATAATTGTGGTATTGAGGCCAAGGTTCCATTTTCACCCACCATTTTTCCCTCTCCTACCATTTTTCCCCATCCTCCCTTTCTAATTTTTCCTATTATCCCTACCCTAAAACACTACCAAACCCTATTCCCTTTCCCCTCCTCTTATTTGTCAACATAACACCCCAACACCCTACCTTGTCAAAACTCGAAAACCCTACACTATCAAATACCCAAACCACCTACATATCCCTAAACAAACTTCTCCCCATAACCCCTATTCCTATCACATTACTCCCCTCCTAATACTCCCTTATGTTTCATTATTCCCCTTGGTGAAAGATATCACAAAGGCACCCAGGTTCACACCATCATCAAAGGGCAGCCTAAGTACAATGCACACAGCAGTCATGGCTTCACAACATTCATCAGAGTATGAGATGGAGACACAAAGTGACTCATCCTCGGAAGAGCAGGCTCCTAGGAGACATCACAAGAGTGGCAAACATGTCAGAGATGAGCCCACTATCCTCACTAAATTACAAGCATGCCCTCTTGCCATGTCATGTTTCCAACACCTAGCATGTTTTGAATTTTTTCAAAGGGTGGAAAATGTTAGAGTTCATCATGAGTTGGCCCGTCTATTTGTGCTTCACCTACATGAAGGTTAGTCTATCTTGGCTAGGGTCACCTTCACATTGAAACCCGAAACTATCTCAGTGGCAACATGCATACCAAATGTTGGAGAATAGTGGCATAAGAAGAAGAAGGTGGATAGGAAACACTATGAGCCTTACATTAAGGCCAGATTCTTGAGTCAGCTCGCAAGAGTCCTCCCATTCAGATATTTGAAAGATGAGTATGCTCCACTCATGAGATTGATCATGAAGTACTTCAGCTGTGAGGGGAGGTTCTCTCGACTATATGCCTACCACATCAAGTTGATCATGCACTTTACCAGGGTGAGGATGATGAACCTACCATTTTTCATTTGCAGGAACATAGAGAGGATGAACACCTTCATGCAGCATAAGACCCCTCAGCAACAACTTAACAATGTTTATCACTTTGCTCTTATCCGGATTTTGGTGGATCATTAGTTAGGATTGCAGGACATTTCTTGGGAGGACTTCATCTCCCAGGACCTCTTCAACACTACACAGGTACTACCAGAGGTAGAGCATGAGATGGGTGGTCCTTCTCATCAGTATGAGCACCATGAGACCACGACTATGCCAGTATTCGTGACATATCAGAGAGGTAGCAGGCACTTATTTGCAACAGCGAAGCGAGTGTTATCTCCACCCAGGGTGGAAGGGGCCTCGCTTCCAGCATCAACTACACAGGTACAAGACAAGTGCAAGAAGCCCATTCATTATGAGGGGCCATCAAGTGAACAGGAGGCAGATTTCATCCTCATTCAGGATGATGATGTAGAGGTGGAGAATGCCAAACTCAAGATGACTATTCAGGAGCAGAACATGAAGATTCAAGACTTTTCATTCAATGTGGAGAGGGCCAAATGGATCATTAGGTATTTGGAGCAGAGGAAAAAGCAGCTTGAGTACCAGCATGAGATCATGGAGCTGCAAAGCATCCATGAGAATTGACAAGCTGCCCAGCAAAGGAGGATCGAGCTCACTACCTTGGAGCAAGAGATCAACAATGACCGTGAGTCCTACCTAGAGAAGATCAACATCCACCTGCAGAGACTATTAGATAAGTCTGACAGAGAAAATACCATACTGAGGAGGATGGTTTATCATTACACGTCACGGAACATGAGTGCAAAGGCCCAGATAAGGAGCTTGAAAGCAAAATTGAGCAAAGAAACAAAAGAGGAAAAAGAGAAATATCGGCTTCGAATCTTGGTTGAAGCTTCTGTGGCCTAGCATAGTACCTCTTAGGGAACCTCCAGCCCAAATTTCAAGAAATTTGGGGCAATTTTGGTCACATGGTAATTTTTTGGTCAAAACACATGTTTTTTCTCCCTGTGCGCTGTGCAACTGGCACAATGCGTAGGATTGGGAGTTCCAAATGACAAATGGCTTGCATTTTTGGATTTATCATGAAAAATCATGACTACTGGTGCTTGGGCAAGAAATTTGGGCATGATTTGAGTCTCCAGGAGGTCAAAAACACCCAAACAATGGCCTCTCTGCCCCTTTTTTGACACACAGGAAGCAGTCTTCGGAGAATGAAGATTTGGAGGTGCAAATGAGCACTAAATTCAGAAATTCCAGTTGGGTTTGAAAGAAAACACGATAGGATTTCCAACAAGCACACTTGGGCACATTTTCGACTCATGCAAGTGCCTCAAAATAGGCTCCAAAGTGGCACAACACATATAGGAAAAAAGGCCCAATTTACCTCTGTTTCGCGAAATTTCGATTCGCGACTTCTCCAATGTGGGCCCGCTCATCTAAACTTCACGTTTTAAGAACATAAGGTAGCATTTAAATTATTTTCACTCCAGATTGGATTCTATCCAAGTGGCAAAGGAAGGCAAACAGTCACCCAAGCCATTTGTCATGTTTGTAAAGCTGCACCTGTAGCTAATGGTTGGCCTTCCACCTCCATTTTATAATGATTCGAGTAACTCCCTAACCCTTGGGTGTTCCATCTCTTCATGGCACATTCTATATATTGTATGAAAACTATTTCCAAAGGGTTGGTTGGCTTGTAACTTCTGGGAGACTATGGGAAAGAAATTCTATTTCTTCATTGTATATCTTTACAGAGGATTAATGAAAGGAAGCGGCTCTATTTCATGAGATTAATGTGGTTGTGAGTGTAGAAAATGTGTCTCTTATGTTTCATATGTATTTCGTTATGTTTCATAATTCATTTCATATCCATTTCCAATGAAATTTTCTAAGTTAGATAAGGTAGAATTCAATTTTATTGCTCTGCCTGTGGGAAAATTTCATGTTCAGTGTTCTTTCTTCTGTTGAAAAGGATTCATATATTAATTCCCTTTTCACTCTCCTAAGCAATCTCTCCATTCCGCGTTGTTTCAAACTAAATTGTTGGACTCTCCGCCTCTCTTGCCTCACGAAGTAATATGTGCATTTGTATTAAATTCTCTGTTCATTGCGGTCCATTGGTCCCATACCATCCCATAAACACAATCATTCATAAATAATCGTTTCTTGTATCCATATTTCACTTACTATCCTAAGATCAATATTTCATTATAAGTCATCTCAGACCGTTTCGTTTATCTATTCACTGAGTGTGACTCAGAGATAGCCCTCTCCTGTTCTGGTAGGGCTAGCTGCCAGACTGAGCATGGTTTGTGGCTACCCTAAATTTTTCCTTCCTTCAGCCTAAGGCAGATTTAGACTCTAATATAGTGGCGACTCCACCGGGGATGAAATCGAATCCCCTTACTTCTCGATAATTTTAAGCTTCCGGATGATAAGTTTAGGATTTGATAGGCTGAGTAAACTTGGTTGTGTCCTTTGATTTTTCTCAATAGCACATTGGTTTCTAGAAGATATACCAAAGCTAATCCAGATCCAGACCCTCCTCACATCTACGAAAATCCCAATTTGATTTCAAGAATTTGCCGTCATGAAAGCTCTATATCGCCTGTGTTCAAATCCCATTCATGCCCGAACATTTTTGAGTATATTGAAGAGCTAGAGTTTGATGAGCAGTTTGAATTATCGTTGTTCGAAACCAAATCCGAAAGGGCAGTTGACTCTACTGTCCAGAATCCACAGTTTCTTGTAGACTTGGAGATGAAAAGGGCTAACCGGTCGATTGATAAGTACATTGTAGCTCAGCTTCAAAATCCAATTGCTAATCCCTTACAAACTATGCACACTCCTCCAATACCTCCAAGGACAAATCCACTGAGAGTGATGGTTGCCCGTTTTGCGCCTCTTGTTTTGCCCCAAGTTCTAGATGATATGCCTGTAGATTATCAACGAAAAATCCCATTTTTTGATGGCACTCCTAACAGCATTACTGCTCAGTAACATGTGGACAGAATGGCGGACTTCTATGAACTTCATGAATCGATGCGAAGAATGTGGCAATGAGACTTTTTGTACAGACATTTGTAAGTGAAGTGAGGAAATAGTTCATACGTTTGCCGACTGCATGTATCGCTACCTTGGCTAACCTACAAAGACAATTTTTAAACTGCTGGGAAGTGAAAAATAATCCTCTTCAAATTCTGGCCGAACATGAGCAAATCAAAAGAAACGTTGGTGAGTTGGTCCAAGACTATTGCATTAGATTCAATTCAGTTTATAACGAAATTACAGATCATCTAAGGCCACCTATGGGACTAGCCATGGTGAAGTTCCCAGATGGTTTTCATGCTGACATGGCTTATCAATTAAGAGAAAGAGAACCGGCCACAATGGAAGACATGCAGAAGATAGGGGTCAGCATTGAAGCAAATCTGCTGACCAAGAGAGCTAGAGCAAAAGCAGAGAAGAAGGTCACCGTAAAAGAAGAATCTTGCTCGATAGATCAGCTACATTGGAAGGTAGAGCAGATGCTTGAAAGGGTGAAACTTGATAAACCAGAGCCACAAGTTAGAAATCCTAACTTCCGTGGTCAGCAACAACCACAATATAGAATAAGACAGAGAGATCAGCGAGCCCAAGAGAAAACTGCACAGCAGCCAGTACAGGCACCTTTGCAACAAAATTTTGTGCATGGACCGAAATCAGATGAGGATGGGAATATAATAGGTGAATAAAATCAACTCTTTACTCCGGATTATTTTCCTATTTATCTCACTGAGGATGAGGAGTATACAGAGAGTTCATTTGTACACAAAGATGTAGATTTCATTCTAGCAAGCGACACCGTCTTGGAGGAAGAATCAGATGAATACCAAAGAGGCTATATGAATGCTTTGTCCACCCAACAACAACGATATTCACTTAGAAACAGAGATGTGCCGGTCAAACCAATTTAGAAAAGGAAGGATGTTGAAGCATCAAAGAACAATTCATCAGTGTCACAAAGGAAAGGAAACGAGACGGTTGATTTGGAGAGCAGAAAATTGCCATCAGCAGAACAATCACATCAGTAAGTTGCATCGAAAAAAAAGGAAAGGAAAGAAATCCCAGTCAAAGAGGTAGAAAAGAGCCCCACTTTTAATTTGGAGAATGAGATTTCTAAATTGAAGGTATCCATCCCCTTGACTGAAATAATGAAGAACATTAGTTATAGAGGATAGGTATCTAAAATGTTGAATTTGGACCCAATGTCCGACATGGTGAATGTCGAAGATGATCAGCCTGAAATGATTTTTGGGCCAGAATCGAATGGTGAGTCTCCTGATAGTGATGTTCCACCTTTTTATATCAGTTTAATATTGCATGATTTTGTATTACATAATGCCATGTTCGATTCCGGAGCTTCTCACAATCTCATGCCCAAAGCTATCATGGATAAGCTTGGTCTGGACATCACCCGACAATATGATGATCTCTATTCATTTGATTCCAACAGAGTAAGATGTATAGGACTCATCAAAGACTTGGTTGTGAGTCTGAATCAACTCCCAATGAAGAATGTTTTGATGGATGTTGTTGTAGCAGATATTCCTCCCAGGTTTGGCATGCTTCTTTCTAGGTCTTGGGTAGTGAAATTGAAAGGGACACTATAGCTAGATTTCTCCTATGCAACGATTCCGGTGTTTGAAAAAATGAGGAAATTGTATCGGGAACAAAAAATGAAATACATGATCACAAGCGAGGAGAAACGAATAAATCATCGAATTAATTATGTACATACAGATAGTTTCAATGATATAGATAGTCAGTTAGTAGAAGCAGATGATATTCCGGAAATAATAGAAAATTTCAGAGGAGTTTTAAAGAAATAAGAATAAGAACAACAGAACATCATTGGGAAATCAGCTGAAAATAATGGACAACAAGTATACAAGGCACAACAAATAGATTTCCCGCACTTGCAAGAGGAGGAAGAAGGTTTGTGGACCATGGATTTCGATGGAGTAGTGGGAAATGATGGTGCTGGAATTGGAATTTGGGTACGCAATCCTTTCTCCACCCTGAACAAAGTGCCTAATGACGTGCAGGTATGCTCTTACAAGGTTTCTTTTGAGTGTTCAAATAATGAAGCTGAGTATGAAGCTCTCATTGCTGGTCTAAAAATTCTAAGAAAGCTGAATGCTAAGAGGATTTCAGTATATGGCGACTCCGAATTGGTTATCAAGCAGGTCAGAGGTGAGTATTAAGCAAAGCATCCTAGGATGCGGGCTTATCGTAATGCTGTTCTAGACATCCTAAAGCTATTTTCAGAATACACCTTGACATGTGTGCCTCATATACAAAATAGTATAGCTGATGCTCTTGCTAAGGCAACAAGTAATTTGAAGATCCCAATGAACTCCAGTAATAAATTTGAAATCCATGATCGTCCAACCGTTCCAGACAATCATAGATATTGGCTAGTTTTCCAAGATGATGAGGAGATTGATGATTTTCTGCAAAACAGAGGCAAGTTCAAAGAGACCTCAATTGATGTAGAAAATGACGATGGTAAAGGTAATGGTACAGATGAGGTGCAGATCAATGAAATGGACGTGTTACAGCTGAAGAATAACGTGATTCTAAAGGTTTGATACCTCTAGAAGAACTCCTTGATCAAGATGATGTAGCTTGCAAGCCAACATTGCAGCCAACAGAGAAGGGTGTGGAAGAGGTCAATATCGGAATAGCTGATAATCCTAAATTGGTAAAATTGTCCAAAGCATTGCCACCAACGATCAAGGACAAATATATCAGTTTGATGTCTTCATTTGTAGATGTGTTTTCTTGGGACTATGCCGACTTAAAGACATATGATACTAACATAATTCAGCACACTATACCCATCAAGCCCAATCAAAAACCATTCAGACAGAAGTTGAGGAGGTTAAATCCAAAGTTGCTGCCATCTATTGAAAAGGAGATAAACAGGTTGTAAAAATCAGGGATCATTGTGCCAATTAGATTTTCGGATTGGATCTCTAACTTGGTGCCCGTACGAAAGAAGACAGGTGAGATGCGCTTATGCATTGATTTTAGAAATCTCAATAAAGTTTCATTGAAGGACAACTATCCGCTACCCAAAATGGACCATATACCTCAGCGAGTAGTGGGAGCATCTCGTATGTCACTGCTTGATGGTTATTCTGGATATAACCAAGTTTTTGTCCATGAAGATGACCGAGGCAAAACAACATTCACCACTCCATGGGGAACCTTTCATTATGCTAAAATGCCTTTCGGTTTGAAGAACGCAGGTGCTACATTTCAGCGTGCAATGGACTTGGCTTTTACAAATAAGGATGTCTTTTTGGTGGTGTACCTAGATGATTTGACGGTGTTTTCCAAATCTGATGAAGAACACATGTACCATCTAAAAATAGTCTTCTAAAAATGCAGAAAATATGGCTTGCCGCTGAATTCGAAGAAGATCTTGTTTGCCATGGAGGAAGGAAAACTACTCGAGAACATTATCTCAAAATATGGCATTCATATTGACCCAGCACGTGTGCAAGCAATTCAACAAAAGGATCTGCCCCGGACTAAAAAAGAGTACAGTTCAATGGTAAGATGAATTTTCTATGCCGCTCTGTACCTAACCTTGCTGAGCACCTAAGAGAGATGACAAACATGCTTAAGAAGGACAACCAAGTGAAATGGACAGAAGAGGCTGTAAAAACTTTCAATTTGGTCAAATTGGCTCTTTCCTCAGCTCCAGTTCTAGTCAGCCCAGACTGCACTCAGGATTTCATATTTTTTTCATTTGCTTCGGAGCACACTATGGCAGCAGTGTTATTGTAGAAAAGAGATGATCACGAAAGACCCATTGCATTCTTCAGGAGAGCTATAAGACATGCAACCTTAAAGTACAACATCATTGAGAAGCAGGCCCTTGCACTTGTGAAGGCACTGAAAGATTTCCGGGTATATATTCTACATTCTCATATTTTGGCCTATGTTCCTAACGCTACTGTCAAAGATGCTTTAGTGAAGACCAATCCGGAAGGAAGAAGAGGCAAGTGGATTGTAGCCTTGCTGGAATATGATGTGGAAATAAAGCCCACAAAGCTGGTGAAAGGACAGGGATTGGTAAAGTTAATGGCTGAATCAAACTTGCATGCGTTTGACATAAATATGATCACTCCTATGTCTGATGAAAATGAGGAAGGATCGTCTATTCGGGTATCTGAAATGTTTGCTCTTTCTCCATGGTATTCAGATATCATATACGTGCTTAAAAATTTGTCACCACCACCAAGCATGACTAGAAACAAAGTGAGAACACTCAAGTTGAAGGTTGCCAAGTTTTGCATTCTAAATTCTACACTGTATTGGAAAGATCTTGGTGGCATTTTGTTAAATTGTTTGGTGGAAAAGGAAGCAAAGAAAGTCATGGAGGATGGCCACCAAGGAAACTGTGGTGGTCACCTTTTTTGGAAGTCAACATCAAACAAAATTCAGAGAGAAGGGTATTATTGGCCAACATTGTTTGCTGATGTATATAAGATGGTCAAGCGCTATCATGAGTGTCAGATTTTTGAAGGAAAGTGGAAGTTATAGCCTTTACCACTCAAGCCCATTAAGGTGAGTGCCCCTTTCCAGCAATGGGGGTTGGATTTCATTGGTGAAATTCATCCCACTTCTTCCGGTCAGCATAGATGAATCCTCATAGTGATAGATTATTTCATGAAATGAATTGAGGCAATTCCCACCAGAAAAGCTACAGATATGGTAATCATTTCATTCCTTGAAAATAACATCTTGTCTCGCTTTGGTTTCCCGAATAAGTTAATCACTGATAACGCAACAACTTTCAAATCAAAAAGGATGGTAGAGTTTTGTCATAAATATCACATCATTTTGGGTCACTCAACTGCCTATCATCTGCAAGGCAATGGATTGGCGGAGTCTTCGAATAAATCATTGGTCAACATCATCAAAAAGCTGCTGAAAATAAACAAGAAGAGCTGGCATAAGAGGTTGGTTAATGCACTTTGGGTAGATCGGGTCAGTCAGAAGAAATTCATAGGTACGTCACCATTTCGAGCTTGTTTATGGAGTTGATACAGTATTTCCTACCTCTCTCACTGCCCCGGTAGTCAAACTTCTTCAGGAGGCCGGCAGTGACGAAGATCCCATGCAGAGAAGGTTGAATCAAATGGTCTACTTGCAGCAGACCAGAGAAGAAGTATTTAAGAACACATCCAAACTCCAGGAGAAAATAAAAAAAAAATTATGATAGAAAGGCAAAGGTGGACAAATTTCAGGTGGATGATTTGGTGCTGAAGTAGGATGCAAGGAATGCGGAGAAAGGCAAGCATGGTAAGTTCGAGAATCTTTGGAAAGGTCCTTTCAGGATTGTAGCATATCGGGGTCAGAATGTTTTTCTTCTGAAAGAAATGAACGGGGAAGATTGTCCAGGAGGGCCGATCAATGGTTGGCTACTCAAGTAGTACCATTTTTGAGTTATTAACGCTACTTCCACTGTCACTGTAAATACCATTTTATTTCAGTTTAGTTAGAGTTTGTTAAGTTAGTCTTCAAGTCATTTCAATGTCAAATTTGAGTCAATTTTTGGTCATTTCAGTTTCATAAATGAGTCAGAGTCCTATGTTATTTGTCAAAATAATGACTCCATAGACCAATGGATGAAGGCACTATCTAGCTCTTCCAGACATCTACTATTCTTGGCACCTCCAAGGAGCTACCATCCCCCATTGGAGCCAACGTTAGAGTCGGTTTGGTCAGTCCTCTGTCAGAGATCAAAAGGCTTTATGCATTTCATTTTTAGGTCTCCCACTCCATTTTCTCAGATGCATTCCGCTAGCATGCCATAATCTAACAGAAAAGGTCATGCTAGTTATTTCCCCTCATGTCTGGCTTCTAGTGGCTTGGGTATTTTGTCAATGATCACCAAAATCTGTGACAGTCAAGGTCTTGTCCTTTAATGGACAAAAGTCATTTTAAATAATTAGGTCTAGGGATTAATCAATTCGATATTCAAACAAAGCCATGTAGGCTAGAGTGAGGCCCTCACACAGTTATGATTCAGAGAGTTTCGTCGTCATGGTGATAGACTTCAACTCTTCTTCAAAACTCTGTTTTGAAGAAAAGTCAAACAGTGTCATTGGTGATAAAATTTTCAAAAAACTCATCAGTTGATTTCTTTAGGTGCAGGCAAGGTTTCTGTGGCCAAATGTCCTGTCATGCAAGCCCTACAAAGAGTGCCGAAAATTTCATCATTTGAGCTAAAATTTCAAAGGGAAAGTGAAAATCACTGTGTTTTAAAGTCAATGAAAAAGTGTCAAAACATAACATTAGAAAAATGGGTTTTTGGAGAAGAAAAAATTTAACCCATCACTTCCAAGGCTTTATATACAAGTTTCCACCAAAATCAGAGGCATTGTGCAAATCAAAACCATTGGGAGACATTGCAAAGTGATTAGAGTGCATCGTGCGTATTTGGAGCAAAGTGGAGGCAGTTTTTAGGGCACGACACATATACACGGGGGTGCAGTGCACACAGAGGGCGCAGCACACACAGAGCCACCCCTCAGTTCATTTTTTCAACGGGCATGACGCACACCCATGGCGCGGTGCACTAGGTTTTGCGTGCGACGCACACCCACAAAGGGCCAAAACAGTGCCAAATCACCTCAAAAATTTTGTGAAGCCCCTCAAATTGACAGGTAGGCTCTATGACTTGACTAGTTCATCAAATTTTATAAATGATATGGTGGTTCTTGGGTATGTTCAATTGCCACAAAACTCATAAGACCAACCACTCAAAAAACATCAAAACTATGGTGACTAGGGTTGCATAATTGTGGTATTGAGGCTAAGGTTCCATTTTCACCCACCATTTTTCCCTCTCCTACCATTTTTCCCTATCCTCCCTTTCTCATTTTTCCTATTGTCCCTACCCTAAAACACTACCAAACACTATTCCCTTTCCCCTCCTCTTATTTGTCAACATAACACCCCAACACCCTACCTTGTCAAAACCCCAAAACCCTACCCTATCAAATACCCAAACCCCCTACATATCCCTAAGAAAACTTCTCCCCATAACCCCTATTCCTATCACATTACTCCCCTCCTAATACTCCCTTATGTTTCATTGTTCCCCTTGGTGAATGATATCACAAAGGCACCCAACTTCACACCATCATCAAAGGGAAGCCTAAGTACAGTACACACAGCAGTCATGACTTCACAACATTCATCAGAGTGTGATATGGAGACATAAAGTGACTCATCCTCGGAAGAGCAGGCTCCTAGGAGACATCACAAGAGTGGAAAACATGTCAGAGATGAGCCCACTACCCTCACTGAATTACAAGCATGCCCTCTTGCCATGTCATGTTTCCAACACCTAGCATGTTTTGAATTTTGTCAAAGGGTGGCAAATGTTAGAGTTCATCACGAGTTGGCCCGTCTATTTGTGCTTCACCTACATGAAGGTCAGTCTATCTTAGCGAGGGTCACCTTCACATTGACACCCGAAACTATCTCAGTGGCAACAGGCATACCAAATATTGGAGAACTGTGGCATAAGAAGAAGAAGGTGGATAGGAAACACTATAAGCCTTACACTAAGGCCAAATTCTTGAGTTAGCTCACAAGAATCTTCCCATTCATATATTTGAAAGATGAGTATGCTCCACTCATGAGATTGATCATGAAGTACTTCAGCTGTGAGGGAGGTTCTCTCGACTATATGCCTATCACATCAGGTTTCTCATGCAATTTACGAGGGTGAGGATGATGAACCTCCCATTTTTCATTTGCAGGAACATAAAGAGGATGAACACCTTCATGCAGCATAAGACCCCTTAGCAGTAGCTTAACAATGTTTATCACTTTTCTCTTATGCAGATTTTGGTGGATCATCAGTTGGGATTCTAGGGCATTTCTTGGGAGGACTTCATCTCCTAGGACCTCTTTAGAACTACACAGGTACTACTAGAGGAAGAGCATGAGATGGGTGGTCCTTCTCATCAATATGAGCACCATGAGACCACGACTATGCCAGTATTCGTGACATATCAAAGAGGCAGTAGGCACTTGTTTGTAGCAGCAAAGTGATTGTTATCTCCACCCGGGGTGGAAGGGGCCTCACTTCCGGCATCGACTACATCGGTACAAGACAAGGGCAAGAAGCCCATGCATGATGAGGGGCCATCAGGTGAACAAGAGGCCGATTTCATCCTCATTCAGGATGATGATGCAGAGGTGGAGAATGCCAAACTCAGGATGACTATTCAGGAGTAGAACACGGAGATTCAAGACTTGTCACTCAATGTGGAGAGGGCCAAATGGATCATCAGGTATTTGGAGTAGAGGAACAAGCATCTTGAGGACCAGCATGAGATCATGGAGCTGCAAAGCATCCGTGAGAATCGACAAGCTGCC
>APFE030036604.1:0-35039 GCA_000404065.3 Pinus taeda
TTTATTAAATAAAACATTAAAAGTAATAAAGAAAATGTTAAAACTAAGAAATAAAATGTTCAAAGTAATATAAAGAAGGTAAACATTTAAATGTTGGCTCAATTAATAATAATAAAAAATTTAAGTTAACATCAATTTGTTATATTTTCATTTTGTTATTAACTTGTGAATAGGCTTTCTTACCATAGCATCAACAATACCATGGCTTATGAATATATCTAAACCCTTTATCCTCAAGACTAATGAAAATACTCCTATATAAATTAAATCAAGGTTTTAATAAAAATAAAAATGAGACTATTTTTATATATATAAATATGTGAAATATATATTACTAAGACCCAACATAGTTTCATCTTAAGTAAGGATCGAGGCAATAAGAATAAACAAATTGACTAACAATAATAGAAAAGAGATAGTGCATGATTGTTCTAAGATTTTCATTATTGTATTTTCTCTAACATGGTTGATCCAAAACATGAGTTTAATATTTCACAACCAATTGAGTTTTTTAAATTTAGATACATTCTTAAACACAATATCATGGAATCAAATTTAAGATAGAGATCGGGGAGAGGGGGGAGCGGGAAGGAGATAGTGACAAAAGGGAGGGAAAAGTGAGAGAGAGAGAAAGGTGGGGAAGGAGAGAGAGGGAGAGAGATGAAGTAATATAGAAAGGAGTGGAGGGAGAGAAGTAGAGAGGGAGAGAGAGAGATGGAGTTGGAGGGAGGGATAAAGAGGAAAGAACAAAGACATAGAGATATAGAGTTGGATAAAGAGAGGGGGTGACAAGAGAAAGATGGGGAGAGAATGATGGAGGGAGGAGGGAAGAGAGAGAAGAGGAGAGGAGAGATATAGGGAGAGAAGGGCAAGAGAGGGAGAGAGAGTGATGGGAGTGAGAGACATAGGGAGGTGAGAGAAAATGATAGGGAGAGGAAAGAAGAGAAAGAGTACTCAATAGAGAGAAGGAGAGAGAGACAAAAAGGGAGAGATAGATGGAGTTGGAGGGAGAGAGAGAGGGAGGGTAGAAGAAAGACAAAGAGGGAGAAAGGTAGAGAGAGAGAGAGGGAGTGATAAGGGAGAGAGTGAGAGAGAGTGAGGGAGAGAGGAGAGTAGGAGGAAAGATGGAGAGGAGAGGGTGAGGGAGAGAATGGAAAGGGGGAGAGAGAGAAGGGGAAGAGATAGAGAGAGGTAGAGGAAGCGAGAGGGAGAGAGATATATAGATACATAGAGAGAGTGTATGTTTGGGGGGTGAGATAGAGACAGGGAATAATAAAGAGACACATAGATACAAATATAGATATTATATAGTATTATAGATCCAACTTACATTCATCTTAACCCTGTACCTATCAAGCAAAGAAAGTGATTAGGTCTCCCGAGGTGCAAACTTTTCCTCAAGTTTTGCACTCAAAAAAGAGGTATGAACCTTGAGAGATTTGATCCCTCTGAGCGCTTAATAAATCTGGGGTTAAGATGGATCTAGGCTACCCTATAATATATAGAGATATTTGTAGATCTTCAAGGCATGGAATATTGAATCCCATTATTGTATGGGTATGGATTTGTATGACCTTCCTCCCACATCTACCTAAGTAATTGGCCAACTAGGGTAAACATGTGGTGAGACGTTACTATGATATGAATCAACCTCCTAAGTCAAGTTAAGGAAGTGAAACCGATAGAAACATACCATACAAACCTTTCACAACAACAACATGACTCTTAGGAACCATCCCAACCTCCCAGGTAAGTACTCTGAGGGTCCCACTAATTTTTTAGACCAATTAACCCCTAGATGCTCCCATGATATGGGTATGCATGTGCCAAGAAGGCTATGGATGCTTCCACAACATGGTATGCCAATGTGAGGGGACTTTTTTAGTTAGTGTTGTGCGAGCATCCCCGAGATTTAAGTCACGTTTCATGCCCAAATCCCATGTCACTGCTAAGAATTCTATGATACCTTCAGAAAATAAATATAATAATGAAATGATGATACAAATGCAATTACTTAAACAATACATTGACTAGAACCCTACTAGCCATGATAGGCATTTCATCAAACCTATCAAAAATATGCTATCTACATGTGTAAACAATAGATCTAAGCATAGGGGTCTAATACTTATTTGAGAATCACTAAGAAGCATTGTTCCCTTATATCATTAGCTGCAATTTCATCTATTAGGCCATAGGTACATTGTTAATTCATTTACATATGAAAACATGATGAGAGCCATACACCGTCACTGTCATAAAAATGCTCATAGCCAGCATATAACTAGCATCATAACAATGATAATACAACCATCAAGATCATTTAATAATAACTACACTTATCCATCATTTAGAAGAGGAAAAAGATCTTATTAACATATGAAAAATGCAATGAGGTCTTGGACTTCCAGATACCACCCAACCATACAAATGGTTGAGCCAAATCTCTCTTCAGCGAATCACCCCAGTGTCGTGTTCCAAGCATGAATATGGTATTTCATAGAACACATCAACCAAAACCATCTATGGATTTGAAATGCCAAACCACCTCAATCCATAAAACAGTGATTCCACCTCACAGTTGGAAATCCCAAACCATTACTAGATTGGTCTCTATCAAAGCCTTCCAGGTCTCGAGAGCATTTGTTCCAACTAAGGATTCCACTACTAGTAATTCAAGCAACAACTTACATTGAGCTTCCAGAGTGTTTGTCCAACCAAGACTTCCAGGAATGGTAACACAACCCACCAAGGGCCTACAGAGCATTTTTCGAACCAAGGCTTCGAGGACTACTAACTCAATGCTCGTTGTTATGGGGATTCTAGAGAGTTTTTCCAACAAGGGCTTCGAGGAACTAGTAGCTCAAGCAAAGCTAAAGGAAACATGAGAACCAACCAAAAAAATAGCGAATTAAACCCACAACACCATGATTGTCTAGGAAATGGCAAGGCCACGCAAATCCACTTTCAATCCATGGAATCCTCCATGCTAGTGATAAATTAGGAGAAATAAACAACATGCATATGCCATGCATGCCAAAACTAGTGAAGGAACATACTGGATGAAACTTGATACCTATAAGGAAAAATCATTTTAGTTCTTGATCCTAATATCCCCTTTCGCTTTCTTTCTCTTTCTTTGCCTTCTTTCTTCAAAAATCTCAGTATGCCACACTCCTCAAAGAGTTATCTAAGAAAACTCTAAGTTTCCAAGAGTATGAGAGAGAGAGGGAGAGTATAAAAGAGTGTTGCACCAAAACATATCAAAATCTTAAGCTCACCAAGCTCTCCCACTGATCCTCATAAGCCTTTTTATCAATGAGGCCTCCCTTTTCTTTATTTTCCATTGCTTTCCTTCATTTTCCTCCTCACATGCAACCTGTGACCTTTAACTTTCCTTTTCCTCTCATTTCCATTGTTTTCATAAATAAATGTGCGAAAATGCCATTTTTCCTTTCCAAAGCCTTTTCCATTACCTTTTCCAATTTCCTTAGCCATAATAACCAAAATGAACATGCACTAAGATTTTTTCCCCACCATTCAACTCACAATACATGCCCCATGACCATGGTCTTATATATTTTTACATGAATTTTTAACGAGGGTGGTTATAGAACCAGTGCCCTTGGAAGAACATTGCCCTCGATGTTCAATGACATCTACAAACCAGAAAATCATTGAAAAGAAAACATACTTCCCATGGATATTTATAACATAATTCGTTGCAGTATTTACAACGATCGTTGTTGAAACATGACAATCGTATCATTTACATCATATTTATAACACATTTCATTACAATATTTATAATAGTAACCACATACACACACATACACATTTTCTTAACCCAATAGATAATCATACCATGTATGGAGATTTATAAATCCAGATTGATACAATATTTAGTACAATAGATGCATATACACATATGCACATTTTCTTAGCTATAAAATAAAAGGATATGATACCTACATCCACAACAAGGGAATCCAAAGGCTCACACCTCCACCCTCAAAGTAGTACCAAAATTCACCTCCTTTCGAAGAAGTCCATAATCCACTGCAAGGTCAAATCTGCATCCAATGTCCAACACTATAATCCTACACCACTTATCCTATCAGTGAGAAATTACCAATTTATTATTCCATGGCACACTCCCAATGTGCATCTAATTCTACCTGGAAATGCTAATGATAAAAACCAATCCATCCCCGATCTCCCCTTCTCTACTGCATAGTCTCTAGGAAAATTTAGTCACCCGCTTTTGTCCAGCCACACGCCTTGCCATTTCTTCTAACACCCCCATCTGAGAGAGTCCATCCCTTAGTAAGGCTTCCTCACATCGAAAGAAATGAAAACCAAGACATATCCATGCCTTAAAACTATCATACGAGTCATAGAATTCTCATTGAAATAAATGGACACTATTGGTTAGGAGTTCCCCACAATGGCCATGCTCTTAGGTGCTTTACGAGCATATTTTTGCCTATTCTAATTTCTTTTGTTTCTATTGTTAATTTTGTTAGTAAATTTCAACCACCCAACTAGGAAATTCATGCTTTCGTGTACCAAGCACATAATTTCCATTAGATTCAAAACAAATTGAAATCACTTCAAATCATACTCGTCAATAAGGCATACTTTCAATTTTGTTATCTTCCTAGCACAACAAGTCAACATAGCATCTTTGATCAAATCATCATGTATAAACATATCTCATCACGTTAGCACAAAACAAAACCATAATAGATCAAAATCGCAAATCACATGTAACCATCATAAACCATAATCACATATCACATATACCCATCATAAATCAGAATCATGGGTCATATACATAATAAAACTGAAATAAAATATTGACACTTATCCTTTAATTGGTCATTTTCCTCTACCCTTGTGCTAGTCTGTTCCGTATGCACCCAGATTAGTTTCCACACCCAAAAAATATCTCATTCCTTCTCTTCAACAACATACAACATCATGTACATACACCTTACATACAACACATCCACCTACGCCCAGTGTACAACACAACACAATACATACGCCTACATCCAGTGTACACCACCAAACAATACATACAGTTACACTCGATGTACAACACAATACATATATGTACACAATGTACATCACAGTGAGTACACACGTCATGATACCATGACTACATAATGCACATACATATTATTGCATGCTGACAGCACATCATGTACGATATGCACACAATACCACATGTACACCAGTACCATATGTACGACATGTACATAGTACCACTTGTACACAACACCACTTACACAAAGTGTGCACATCATTAGATGTACATGGCACCACCTCCACAATGTGTACACAATGCCACATGTACATCGTACCAGTAGTACAATGTGTACACAACTCCACACGTACATAGCACCATGTGCATGACATGTACATAACACCACATCTACACAACACCATATGAACTACATGCACATAGCACCACCTGCACACAACACCATATGTAAACATTTACACGACACCATATGTTCACAACACCACTTGTACAACCATGGACACCACACAATATGTACATAGAACCACATGTACAACATGCACACAATACCAAATGTACATAGCACTACATATACAACATGTATATAGCACCCTATGTATATAACATTGCATATCCAACATGTGCACAACAACATATGTACACAACACCACATATACATCATGTACATAGCACCATTGATACTGAGAACGGCATATGCAACATTCACACAATACTATCAGTACCAACATGTACATAACATTGCCTAAACAACATGTATAAACACTATATATAAACAACATTGCATGCACAGAACATCATAGATGCAACATGTACAACATATGCAACATATGCGCAGCAGTAGTACCACACATCCAAAACCACACTCTCTACCAACAATTCTTTCTTCCAGTGTCTTATCCATGCTTGTCCCAACATGCCGCAGACCACACTAGATTCATTTAGTTGATGTATTCCTCATAGTTACCCATCATAACATAAACATAGGCATAATACAAGAATACAATATCAATTCATAACGACATGATAACAACCTTGTATATTTTCCATGACTACTCTCCCAACTTGATTCCCCATAAGAGCAAGTACCTCGTCATGCCATTCAAATGCATAAGCAATCATTCTTGGGAAAGAAGTGTCTGTGACAACCTTATCGGATAGTGACAGATATATGGATACATACATACATACATATACATAAAAACTAGCATAGAACAAATCATGATTGTGTGAGACAACGACATACAAACACACATATATACATATATAAATATTAGCATTAATAATAATGATCCATGATGACCCTGTGAGACATGACATACATACATACATACATGTATACACATATAGACATCAACAAAATCACAATCACAAAATAATTACTAAACATCGTAAGGTCCATGTTAAGAGGACTCCCTTTATGCATGCAACACATGTGCAACATTGAGAAAAATAGTTCCCAACATAGCCAAGGTATATGATCCTACAAATCCATTCACCTTACCTCTCTTGATTATATTTCCCATGGATATCCTGCCATAGTTCATTTCAACAAATGGTCCTAACGAGTACAACCGGTTGTCATACTCTTGCCTTCAACTACCCTTATACATGCACTAAGCTTCATCTAGGTCTTACCTTACATTTCAGGTACCACACATCTCTCCCAAGCCCCATTAACTTCATCCTTCCCCAACCAATTCCCAATAATCATAAAATGATAAAGGCAAGACCGAGAAGAAAACTAGAAGAAAACCATGGAAAGCCAATATCAATAAGATACCCCAAACAAAGTGCCATGGCCATGCACATGAAAACAAAACCATAATTAAGCACAACAAATCACCGAAAGATGAAAATCACAAGACTGGCAAGAGACGCCATGATTCAATCCCCATGGTTCCTAGTGCTTCCAACGGAAAGCTCAACCTGAGCCTTCTATGAGATTTATGGTAGTCTCTTTTCCATGAAATCCCTTACATAATACTACCATCAACACAGAATTGTGAGTGCGTAAATATAAATAACAATGCATTAATTAACTTGCCTTGTTTTGTGAAGAATACTATCTTGCAACTAAACACATCCACACCATATGTCAAGGGACTCAGAACACTTTGACATATCTAACTATAACTAGACACTAGTTGTTATACCTATCAAATACATTTCTGTGAATGTAACACATACCCATATAATGTTAGATGAAATCAAGGTTAAGAAGACTTCCGGTATGCAAAGCACTCATTCGTTTGGAGTTAGGGTTTCCAAACATAGCCAATGGAATTCTTGACCAATAAATTTATTTTATCTTTTTACCTTGTTGTAATTGAGGCTTACTATGTATTGTCACATAACCCAAACTCTTAGTTATATAAACACATCTATTGTTACCTCGTCACGCTGATTCCAAGCATGTTTCCTACAATTGTTTACACATGTCAACCACATGTTCCAAATATCAAGACAATCATATCTATCGATCTTAAATCAACCTTTACCAACACTAACAATCATGTGAGAATCCATAGTCAACTCATATTCATTAGACATAATGCTACAATTGTCGCCTACTACACTAAAGTACATATCAACTATCTCAACACATATGTGTTAGTACAATCATCTTAAAACAAGATCATTTGAAAAAATACTCATATTATGCAATTCATCAAACATCCAATCGACTTGCAATCATACCAAGTTAAATTAATCAACTAGATGACATAATCAAACAATCAAGTGCCAAATAAATGACATAAGAAAATTCATACCTTAATGTATATCACGGGAAGGTATCTTGTCTCCACAATCAATTTAGTTAGCACGATATAACTTTAGAACACATCGGCTCAAGCATAGATAAGATCATGATATCCATAACAATAACCAGCTAACATGTTCACATCATAAGCTCATAAACATTTGCCATTCATGCATAACAATCACGTATGTACAATAAGTATAGATTACCATGATATAATATCACAACATATTAACTCATACCTGAATATCATAACCTTAACCATTTTCATAGACTAATCCAAATTATTATGATACATATAACATCAAGATATTAATGTAATAACCGTAATCATCAAGTTACTAGCATAAAACAACAACAAGTTATATATGACACTCATCAACAACATATAATACAATCATCAGGTTATCTAACATAAAACAACAATAGCAATGCATACAGCCACATGTTACTATCATTCATGACTATCTCACACATGTGCATATGACTACACTAATAAATTAGCATTTATCATGTATGTAACCTATCATCAATAGAATGAACAACATACACATAACCATAATGCATATAACAATCACTAACCCACATACCTTCATGCCAACATGCAACCTGTAGCACGACATGCTCTTGCCTCAAGGTCTAATGTTGTAACTTCACTTTGATGATCTATATCTCCTGCTCTATATCACCCAACAAATTAACATCATAGCACACCCATATCATCATGATGACCTAATTGCATACAAAAAGCTCACAATGCATGTCCAACCTAGCATACAAGCATAACCGTAACCATGAAAATGAATGCATAACAACATATAGACACAAACATGCATAACAAATGCATATACAACTATACATTCACAACAACACATCCCATAACAACGCCATCAACCTTCACATGTAGAAATCACTGCAACCATGATCAACACCATACAAATGAAATAAACACATGTAGTACACAAACAAGAAACATATATGCAATTGCCATCAATAGATGACCAACACATCACCCATCGAGTCTAAGGGGTGAACCATGCTCTCATACCACTCTATAACATCCTCCTCCCACATATACCCAAGTAACCAGCCAACTGCGGTAAACATGTGACCAGAAGTTACTATGATATGATTCAACCTCCTAATTCACATTAAGGAAGTGGGACTGATGAAAATGCACCATACAAACCTTCCACATCAACAACATGACTCTTAGGAACCATCCCAAACTCAAAGGTAACTAACCCATGGTTCCCACTGAGTTTTTAGACCAATTAACCCCAAGACGCTCCCATGATATGGGAATGCATCCATCGAGAAAACTTTGGATGCTCCCACATCATGGTATTCTAGTGTCGAGGGACTTTTCTGCTCAGTGATGTGATCACATCCCCACGATTTGAGCCATGTTTTAGGCCCAGAGCCCATGTCACTACCAAAAATTCTGTGATACCTTTAGAATATAAATATAACAATGGAATGATGATACCAATTCAATTACTTAAAAAATCCCTTGACTTGACCCCTAGTAGCCATGATAAGAATTTCATCAAAAAAATTACAAATATGTAATCTACAGGTGCAAACAACAGATCTAAGCACAAGGGTTTCATACTTATATGAGAATCACTAAGAAGTATCATTCCCTTACATCATTAGCTTCGACTTAATCTATGAGGCCCTAGTTACATTGTTCATTCATTTACAAATAGAAATATGATGAGAGCCATACATCATCACTATCATAAAACATGCTTATAGCCATCATATAACCAATAACATAAAAATGATATTACAACCATCGACATCACATAATAACAAGTACACTTACCCATAATTTACAAGACGAAAGAGCTCTTATTAAAATATGACAAATGCAACCAAGTATGGGACTTTTGCGTAGCACCCAACCGTAGAAATAGCTTAACCAAATCTCTCTTCAGTCAGCCACCCCCGTGCTATATTCCAAACATCAATGTGGGAATTCATAGAACACATCAACCAAAACCATCCAGGCCTTCTAGAGGACAAACCACCTCAACCATTCAAACAGTGATTCCACCTCATGGTTGGACATAACAAACCATCACTGGATTGGTCTCTACCCAAGCCTTCGAGGGCTCAAGAGTGTTTGTTCCAATCACGGCTTTCAAGACTAGTAACTCAACCCATAGCTTACTCTGGGCTTCCAAGACTAATAGCTCAATCGACCAAGTTCTTCTAGAGCATTTTTCCAACCAAGGGTTCTAGGACTTGTAACTCAACCAAAGTTGTTATAGGGCTTCAACAATTTTTATCCAACCAGGGCTTCTAGGAACTAGTAACTCAACGAAAGCTAAATGAAACATCAGAACCAAAAAAAAAGGGAAAAAAAACCACAACATTGTGGCTATCCATGAAATGGAAAGGCCATGCAAATGCACTGTCAATCCAGACAATCATCCATGCCGATGAGAGATTATGACCAATAAACCACTTGCATATTCCATGCATGCCAAAACTAGTGAGGGAACATACATCCAACTTGATACCACATTGGTATCTGTAAGAAAAACTCATTGTAGTTGTTGATCTTGATATCTTCTTATGCTTTCCTCCTCTTCCCTTGACTTCATTCTGCAAGACTCCAAGTATGCCAGACTCCTCCAAGAGTTCTCCAAGAAAAATCTAAGTGTCCAAGAGTGAGAGAGAGAGAGAGAGAGAGAATAGAAGAGTTCTCGAGCAAAACATGTCAAAAGCTTACACTGACCAAGCTTGCCCACTGATCCACATAAGCATTTTTGTCTATGAGGCCTTCATTCTCTTCATTTTCCATTATTTTCCTTCAATTTCTTGCTCACCTGCAACTTGTGATTTTTCACCTCCCTTTTCTATTAATTTTCATTATTTTGACTAAAAAATGTTCCAAAATACCATTTTTCCTTAACAAAGCCTCTTCCATTGCCTTTTCCAATTTCCGTAGCCACAATAACAGAAATAAACATCCACTAGGATGTGTTTCCCACCATTCAGGTTGGTATATATGTCCCATGATGATGGTCTTATATATTTTTACTTGAATTTTTAACCAGGGTTGTTAGAGGATCATTACATAGCTATAGTTTAATTATCTTATGTTTTAAATTATTTTCAAGCATTTTTTCCTATTAAGAATGTCCAACAATTTCTTGGAATCTCTAGTTTGATTGTAAAATTTACACATTCGAAATAATCCATTTATATATTCAAAATAATTATTTTAAATTACATTTGAGAGAGCATTCAGAACATGTATTTGGAATACTAATATTGAAAGTAAAAATATTGATATTAAATGCTAGTCACTTTTGAGGTTTGAAAAGTAATTGAAAACTATTGGTTTACCAATATCAATATTTTTTTAATGATATTGTATAATATTAATAGTTATTCTAAATGTGAATATTGTAAAATAATTTTAAAATAATTTAAATATTTTTTTAATAGTTATTAATTATATATTAATGTTTATAATAAATAAAAATAATTTATAAATATAAATTATGTTACAAAATTTATTAATAATAAATGATTATATATTAAATTTTCCGTAAACAATATTGAATGAATAGGCTTTATAAATGTGGAATTAAATGATGGATGTTATGTTTAGAAGTTGTTAATTTCAATCCTTTTCTCTCTTATTTTCTTCTTCTTTCTTCTAATTTTAGTTTTTTTCAAACACTTAGATTAATTAATATATTAGATGACTTTTTTTCAACACATCTTTCCTAATTGATTGTGTTGAAATGTGATCTATAGTTCAATATACGGTATATGTAAAGCATAAATGTTTAACATTTAACATCTAACAAATTTAATCAAAATCCAATGTCAACCCTAATAAAAAATCAATATAGAGGTAGACGTATAAGCTTAAAGTTTAACATTTAACATCAAATTTTAGCATTTATATGCCATCTCAATGAAAAGGTTGAAAGTAATATATATGGGAGTATGGTGGAGATATTGCAGTGTAAAATTTTAAATATTGGCTTAATTAGAATTTAAAAGTAATAAAAATTATGTAATTCAATTTTCTATATTACAATTTTGTTTTGCAGGTTAGCTTAGTACCCCAAACTCAAGGTAGAAATTATGCTCTAAGAGAAATTCCATAAATAATTATAAATCACATTGGTCAATGCTAAATTAATAATGGTTGATATACAAATAATCATATAGTATTTATTTGGCAGTAACTAATAAATTGAGATGTGAATTTGATAAGTAAATGTATCACCTTCCCCCCACATCCACCCAAGTAATCATGCCAACCGGGGTGAACATGAGATGAGAGGCTACTATGATCAGATTTGACCTTCTATGTGACCTTAAGGAAGTGGAATTGATGGGACATCACACATAGTCATCAAACATCATCAACAAAACCCTCAAGAGGCAAGTCAATCACTGAGACAACTTGTCCCTGGGTCCCACTACTTTTCTAGACCTCCTATGCCATATTTTCTCTGATGCTACACGAAAGGGAGAGACGAGAGACCTAAATTTTCTCTCATAGGCCTGCATGCCAACGAATGTGGACCAAATTTTCCAATTCTGTGCGAGAAACCCTAGAATTTAAGCCAATTTTTCATGCCCAAAGCTGAGGCCGCTACCCAGAATAGAATGCTAGCTTGAAATCAACCAAAGTATAGAGAAATAATGAAGCAAAAGAAATAAAATCAACAATACCTTAACCAGACCCCTATTAGCCACGACAGACATTTCACCAAACATATTTTCAACATTTACCCTACCATTGTAAATAATAGAATTAAGTGTAAGTATCCCATACTTATCTCAGAATCATTGTGAACCATTATTTCCTCATGTCATTTGTTACATAATCATCTATTAGGACATAGACACATTTTCCATTCATATATAAGTAAAAACATGCTGAGATCCAAACATAGTTGCTGCCATAAAACGTACATGTAACCAACATAATAGGGACAAAAATAAAATAAACATATTAGTCATCAAAATCCACATATACACTAGTAAACTTACACATGGAAATCAATGGAATGAATTTCTCATTAATCAATGCAATGAACCAACCGGTGATGGGACTACCACGTTCAACCTGATTGTATATTGGTAGAGTCAAGTATGTATTCAGCTAATCAGCCCTATGCCATATTCCAAGAATAAATGTGGGAATCATAGAACACACAAAAAATGTGAATCAGTGTCGATGGGATTGGAGTTCTCTACCTACACCATGAGGAATTTAAGTGCCTCCTAGAACTTAGGCTTTATTATGCATCAACAGTGCAATCGAGGCATCACTAGGCCCTACACCAAAGTATACTATCTAGACTTTACCATGCATTCCATCTCCGAATAACGAGACCCAATAGAGAGAAAATCCACCTCTTTCCTTTACCATATATCACTCCATTCACTCACAATGATTCCAGCGCCCACCGAGGCATACAATTTGCCTTTACCACAACTCAAAGTCTGGTTCAGGGATTACTAGGCCAGTAGCTTCATGGATTCTCAGTCTGGTTTAGAGACCACTATACCATGTGTTTTTCAATTTGAAGATCCACCCCACTCATCTTTGAATCCAATCTGGCCATCCCACATAAATTGAATGAGAGAACCTATTTCATCAAAGCTATTAGGAAATGACAAGGCTAGGCTGAAAATACTGTAGCATTTGGAAAAACCCATGCCATTATAGAAAATAAACACATGCAATTCTGTGCATCCCAAATATGGCAAGGAAAATACACATGCAAGTCGATACATATAATGAAGCATGTTGTAGTTGTTGGATCCTTCCTTTCCTTACTTGATATTTTCTTCCTCTTGCCTTCTTTGCTTCTCTTGCTCCAATTCCAAAGCGCTCCAATAAAACTCTAAGTGTCCAAGAGTATGAGAGAGAGAGAATAATGAAAGATCTCCAAAGATAAACTAAAAAAAAAGTTGCCAACTCATCCTCAGAAGCCTTTTTATGGATGAGGCCACTATTTTCTTCTTTTTTTGTTATTTTCCTTCATTTTCCCCCTCACATGTAACCTACAACCTTTCACCTCCCTTTTCTCCCAATTTCCATTATTTTCATAAATAATTATGCCAAAAATTTCATTTTTCCTTTTTCAAAGCCTTACCATTTTCCTTTGCTAATTTCCCTAGCCATGAAAAACCAAATGAACACCCCCTAGGATGTCTTTCCCAACATTCAACTTAGAATAAGTGTCCCATTCATCTGTGATTTTTTTTTTTACTTTTATTTCATGAAATTTTCACCAAGGCTGTTACAAAACCATCCACCTTGGGGGACAATGCCCTTAGTGTTCAGTCACTAATATACCTCAGTAACTTGGTGAAATAAGGAATACTACTTATGGAGCTTTATAACACAGCTCCATGAAGTATTTAGAATGAAATATTCTCTCAAGAGAGGAACATCATGAAAACATGACAACATACCACATACTGGAGATTTACAACACAACTCCTTATGGTATTTACAATGATCATCTTGATGGGTACCAATCCACATGACCTCATAACAACATGATAGCATAACCACATTATTGGCTTAGTGGGGCTTGACCTAGGTTCGGAATTGATTTAGCCCGGCAAATCCTGGTACTACTGGCCCTTTCGGCAAGAGTACGTAGAGTGTTAGCTGAGGTCTCATCCGAAGTAGTATGGGAGGGTGCTGGAACTACGTTTTCATAGCTTAAGGATGCATTGATGTTGTTTCTAGAGGTTTTCCATCTGAACATATGCACTTGTGCTACTCTGCATAGTTGTTTATCCTTTGCGACTTATGCCACTACCACCGCACACCTCTATAAGGTCATAGAGAAAGTACTATCCTGATCTCTATTCTTACTACGGTATTATATTAGTGCTTAACTTAACTTGTGAGGGCCCAATATTCTTATTACTTTATTAAACATTTAGGTAAGTGCACGTAATCATAAACAGTATAAATGCATAAAGATAAATAGAGACATAGATGCACAATATTCCTAATCAAACTTCTCTTTATTAGTATTCCTTTTCAAGTACAATGACACTAACAGACCCGACTCTACCATGTGCACTTAGCTATAGGGGTCCGCGCACTCAGCTGTGGACTCTACTAGGCCTTTGTGCACTCAACTACAGAGCCTCTTCCTACTACTACAACCCAGTACACTTCAACTTTCCTCCTATTTTTAACCATGCCTTCGCATCTATCTATTACTTGCTTGCCCAAAAACAATCTTTACCTTTAGAGCCTCACTCTATTTATACAATTGCATGGTCTGTGGACCATGGGTAGGCTGACACAACTTTACATCATTTTATAATTCCTAGGGAAAACAACCTTATGACTCATCCTAGACATTCGCGCTCTGCACCCGCACTTCGCGGAATCTTACAATGCAATTGACCAAACCTCAGGCTTTAAGCCCTAAAACCTACTGTGGGAGATCCCATGCCCAACAGGCGCCCAACACAATCATCGTTACTCATCCCAAGTCACTCTGCTTGTGTGGCGATATTGGCACGTAGCCCCTCTAACTGCTTATGCTACGCGAAGGTCTATAGTGCACCATTCTGCTGTTAGATGGATCTGCTCCATTTCTTCTTCTGAATCAGTTGTATCTCGCTCGATTCAGTTCTTTGGTACCAGTGTCTAGTGCTTGTGTATATAGTCCCACACCCCTATCCATCTTCTCGGGTTGCGAAGACTATGCTTCGGTGAGTTAGTTAGATAGCTGGACCACCCATGTATGACTTCAGGCAACTACCATTTACTTTTCCTGGTAAGGGTTATCCATTAAGTTTGACTTGTTCAACCATGCCTCTGTTTGTGACCTCTTTCAACACATATGGTCCCAGACAGTTCATTCTGAATTTTCCCAAAATAATTTTGAACTTTTTTTCATATAGCAGCACTAACTCGTTTACCTTCAAGGTGCGCAACTTGATATGGTGGTCGTGCTAGGCTTTCGCATGCTGCTTTTGTACCTGCTAGTGAAATCCGACCAAAAATCATTCTTCTTGGAGTTCTTCTAATTGCCCAAGCCTTTCTTCCAGAGCTTCACAGTCTGTCATGCCTATGAGTGTTGCTATTCCCATACTAGGTATGATGTATTCCATTGGCATGACTGCTTCCATACCATAAACCAATCGGAATGGTGTCTGTCCCATCAATTTTATTGCACATTGTCTTGTATGCCCATAACATAGTGGGTACATGCAAGTCCCAATCATTCCGCTCAGCGTTACATAATTTGGTCAATGCAGTCTCCAATATTTTATTGAATGATTAGCCTATGGGTGGTATGGTGTACTTTTCTGGTGATAAACCTAGATCTCTTATATGAGTGCGGTGATGGTTTCATTCAAGAAATGTGTTCCGTGATTAGTCATTAAGATTTTCAGGCAGCCAAATCATCTCAACACATTTTCAAACAAAAACTTCACAGTTGTGGCCACCATGCACTCCTTAACTGGTTGTGCTTTTTCCCGTTGTGTCAGGTACTCCATTACGGTGATGATGTAGTGCGCACCCATATTTCCCTGAGGTTTGATGGGCCTACAAAGTCAATTTCCCATTTCTCAAATGGATGCAGTGTCATTTGGGGATTTAATGGCATCTCGTCTCTTCCTGATGGTTTTCCCATCCTTTGACATATGTCGCAGGCCTTACAATGCGCTATCAAATCCTGGTGCAGAGTCGGCGACCATAACCCTGCTAGAGGAATCTTTTGTGTGGTCGCACATCCTGCATAGTGTCCTCCTACAACACCCCCATGTTCTTCCATGAGGATCTGACCTCGCTCAAATTTGGGTATGTATTTACGAATATCTCATCATGGCCCATCTGGTAGAGGTGCCCCGCGATGACAGAAAAGTCCACCGCATGCACCATCAATTCATTCCTCTATTGGATTGAGTACTCCTTCAGTGTAATCATTGTGTTTAGGAAATGGATTATATCTTCGAAGTGTTAATCCATGACACGTATTGCAAAGAGCTGTGCATCTGGTAGTCCCTCCTCCAAATTTGTTGGTTCCTCGCCTATCTCAACTCATGGCAAGTGGTCTGGTCCTCTGTTTAAGTGACCCGTCTTGACTATGACCTCAAAATCATATTCTTGGAACAATAAGAGCCATTTGCATATGTGCCCCCCCCAACACAGGCTTGTTCACCAAGTATTTCAACGTGGAATGGTTGGTATACATCTTAAAATGTCCTCCAAGTAAATAGTCTTAGTATTTCTGGAGCACGTACACCATTCCCAACCCCTCGTGTTTGGTGGTAGAGTAGTTATTTTCTACTTTGGAAAATCTTCGACTCGCAAACACGATCAGGTGATCCACACCCTCTATGCCCTCGTGTTTGAGTATTCATCCCAACACCATACACGATGCATCAACATGTACATGAAATTCCACGTCCCATTTCGGGAAGGCCAAAATTGGCACAGAGGCCAGTTTCCCCTTTACGACATCCAAACTCTTCATGCAATCATAATTCTAGCAGTATGTCACATATTTTTTCAATATTTTTTCCATCGGCATGGTTATTTGGGGATAACTCTTGATAAACTTCCTATAGTAGCCAGTGTACCCCAAAGTAGCGTGTAACTGTTTGACACTGCGTGGTGCTTCCAGATTTAGAATAGCAACAATCTTCATAGGGTCCACCATCATGCCTTGTTTGTAGACCACGTGACCTAGCAAGTTGCCAAAGGGAATGAGGAAGGTGCACTTTTTAAGGTTCATCACAATTTGGTGTCGAAAACACATATCCAACATCAACCGTAAGCTCGCTACATGGTGCTTAACTAATGCAAATATAGTCCAATCTAGATAGACCTCCAAGAACTTGTGGATGTATTATTTGAACGTTGCCACCACTATGTGCCAGAATATCGCTGGCATGTTCTTCAATCCATAGGGCATAACAGTGTACTAAAAGTATCCCCATTTCGTTGCGAAGGTTGTTCTGCTCCTATCTTCCAGTGTGATCTTAATCTGATGGTACCCTGAGAAGCCATCTGTAAGTGAGTAAGCTTATTGACCGTCAACATTCTCCAACACGTCGTCTGTGGATGGTGTCAGGAATGGATTGTGAACACAGGCATCGTTTAACTTCCTAAGGCCCACGCATATTGTTATTTCACTTTTTTGTTTTCTCTCCTGTACTCCCATAGGACTTACCCAATCAGACACTTCCATTGATTCAATAATTCTAGCTATGATCATTTTATCTAATTCATCATGGACCTTTTGTTTATACTTTGGGTTCAAGTGGTAAGGCTGCTACTTAACTGGCTTTGCGTCTGGTTTCAGAGTGATCTTCATCATCCCTATGTCACCAATGATCCCTTTTAGTCCATGATGTTGGTCAAGAATAAGTCTTGGTATTTGCTGAGTAACTCAGCGACCTTGTCTACCATAGCATCATCATAATAGTCCCCAAGCATTGCATACTTCGGCTCCGCTTCTGTGCCAATGTTTACCTGTTGTTTTTTAGTGGTACGGTGATGTCCGGATCCTCAATTGATGGTCCTCGAACCTCGTGACAACCTTTAGTTTCTGGAATATCAATATTTCGGGGGTTGTCATCATCCTTCTCCACTTTCATATTATAACATTCTAGAGCATTTCTTAACTGGGTTTCCCATACTCGTTGTAGCATTTACAATTGCTCCTATGTTATTTTGAAGATGGCGGCTTAAACTGCTTGCAGCGCATTGTCAATAGTATCCGACCACCGGTCTTCAAATGTGAATGTTAAGAAAAATTCCTCAAACAAGACATCCCATTCGCCCGTACCATGTTAGAATTCTGCCTCAGTATACCAGTTCATGGGTATGACATCCATGTTATGATAGAATAAGTGTACCCATTCGGGCTGTGGTTCTTCCCCATAGACCTTGGTCCATTTTGTGAGGTGTGTACGCGAGTCATTTTGTCCATCGTATTTGTCTTCTAACCGTATTTGTGTACACGGGTCATCTTGTCCAAATCCTTTATGAGCTACAACAAGGAGTGTCTAATGAGTTGCAAGTTAGGGAGAAGCATGCAATGTTGATCATTAGAGAAGTGAAAACAAACAACTAACAGATACCTGAAGAAAAGGCATAGGCATTGAAGGAAAACGAAGAAATTATTATGTGTAACCAGCAATTAGAAGCATCAATTACACAGACTTGTAATTAGCTCCCAAAACTTAACATTTCAGCTAATGCAACTTCCATGGATAAGATCCAAAAGATGGCCACAACAGTCAAAGAGTCTAAACACAAAATCGACCGAGTCTGATTTGAACTACAGTTATAGATATCATAGTTGCGGTTGAAGCTATAGCGTACGACTCCACTAGAGGTTCAAGAGCAGTGTGAACAATGTAAACTTTGAAACAGGAACTGATACTGTTACCCATTTTGTAGAGATAGAAAAAGAGTGACCCAATTTAGAAAACGGGGGATGCATAACACACATATTTATTTTTACAGCATAGTTTTTTCCACTTTAAATTTTTTTATGTACATTATGTTTTAGAATGTTAGTAATTTGCATGCTGATTTTAAAAAGTGGTGATTTTGCATCAGGCCCTTTTTTTAAAAGACCTTTTTTTTTTACTTTAAATTTTCTAATATATGAAATGTAAGTAATTATTTTCTAGATTTAACAAATTTTTGACACTTCAAATTTTTTTTGTCAAATTTTTATGAAAAAAAACAAATATAAAAATATATTAACAAAAAGACAAAAAAAGACAATCTATATATGTGTGTGTGTGTGTGTGTGTGTGTGTTGTGCGGTGTGTGATATGTAAACCAATAAAAAATTTGGAAAAAAAAAAAAAAAAAAAAAATAAAAAGTAAAAAAACAAACTAGATTAAAAAAAATAGAAAAAAGAAGCGAATAAAAATCTAAAAAACTATTAAAATCAAGATTAAAAAACATTAAAAAAAACCTAAAAAGAAAAATATCCCTTCAAATTAAAAAAACAAAACAATTAAAATTTATATATATATATATATATATATAATATATATATATATATATATATATATTATATATATATATATATATATATGATTTAAAAAAAACCATTTAAAAAATTAAAAAAAAAACATATTTTTTGAATTTTAAAAATAAAAAACTTTAAAACTTTAAAAAACATATACTTAAAAATATATTATATATATCTATATATATATTATATATATATATATATATATTATATATATATATATATGCACGCAGCTCCGCCATTTAGGGCCACGCCCCCACGGGCGGCTGGGCAATGGCTATCCAATTCTAAGAATCGGATAGCAACCTCCATGAGTAGTCGGGTGGTGGCTATCTGATTCTCATAATCGGATAACCACCACCCGACTGCCCGTGGGGGTGGCTATCCAATTCTTGGAATCGGATAGCCACTACCCAGCCACCCCCACGGGCAGCCAAGCAGTGGCCATCTGATTCTGAGAATCAGATAGCCACCGCCTGACCACCCCCACGCGTGACTGGGAGGTGGTTATCCTATTCCGATAATTGGATAGCCACACCCATTGGTATCTTGGCGATGGCTATTTGATTCCAAGAATTAGATAGCCACCCCCACAAGCGGTCGGGCTATGGCTATTCGATTACAAGAATCAGATAACCACCCCCACTGGTGGTCAGGCAGTGGCTATCCGATTCTCGGAATCAGATAAACACCTCCTAACTGCCCTTGAGGTGGATATTTGATTCTTAGAATTGAGTAGTCACTGCTCAGCCATCCCCAAGGGAGGCCGATCAGTGGCTATCTGATTCTAATAATCGGATAACCACTACCCGGCCACCCCCACGAGTTGTCGAGCGGTGGCTATCTGATTCTAAGAATTGTATAACCGCCACGTGACGACCCCCACAGATAGTTGAGTTGTGGCTATCTGATTCCAAGAATCGGATAGCCATCGTCGAGCCACTCGTGGGGGAGGTGGCCGATAAAATTGTTTTTTTTAAATGTTAAATATGTTTATTGTATTTAAATTATTATTATTATATAAAATGTTTTTTATAAGAGACATGATTACACCCCCCACCCCCCGTCCCCCCCCCCCCCCCCCACAATAAAGAGTATCCTATGTTCCTATGATTTCCGACTAGGGAACCGAGGTCTCCCAAACCTAAGCCCTTTATTCCTAAGCCTTCTGTAATTGATAAGAGGCAGAAGAAACCACACTAGAACCCAGCGAGATAGTCACCATGGGAAAACCCCACGAAAATCGTCTAGAAGGGGAATATGGATAGATCTCAGCCATAAAGTGAGCCCTTTGATTTGGATGAGAAAGAACTACACTATGACATAGAGGAGACACAGGTTGAGGAGGGTGAGAAAATTACTTGGATCCCCAACTATATGCCTCCACGCTAAGGTACAACTAAGGTTCCTAAGGACCTTGACAAGGCCAAATTCATGGTATCTATACCACTACTATTAGAGAAGGTGGTGTCTGAGGGCATGTTGTTGGCCCACATTATGATGCTCAAATTGAAGGATTGGGACTTTGGGGATAATGAGAAGTTCCCTCAACTTGTCACATCCAAGTGTCTCTTAAAGATACCTTATGAAGAAATAGGGGTTACAGAATTGGAGCCTATGAAATGGGTCATCGGTGTTGAGGCCGTGGGCCTCCTGAACATGCTCTGGGTGCCACATTTCAATCACACCATCATTAATACTCTATGTGTCTCGTAAGTACTTACTTTGGTGCATGATGGATGTCTTTGGCTGGGAGAACCCATTCCAATCACAGACATATTGATCCACTCAATCACCTTGCTACCATATCAAGGTGTGGAGCTAGCAGAATCAGGGAGAAGAAACTCGCTAAGTAAATGAAGAGTGAGTTTGGGTTGATCAAGCAGTGATGTGGATATTCCATCCTCTCCATTTCAGACCCCATGATGCAGTTCGCCATGTAGATATTGCTAGGAAAGATCATGCAGAATTGCTACACAGACAAGGTTCTAACGACCATAATTTCTTTAGCTACATAGAGCACCAAAGGAGTCTAGTGTAATTGGGTTTAGTATGTGTGGAAAGAGTTTTTAGAGAACTACCAGGAGGCCCATGATGAGGGCAAGGCATTTCATTATGCCTAGTTGTTATTGTTGATAGCATTAGTAGCATGGAGGATGCAAGAGGAAAACTAGTTTCCTCCCAAAGAATCAAACCTTCCAAAGGCAATGAAGTTCACCTCGTTCTAGGCAATGAAGGACCCTGGATGAGTCATGAAAACCAATATATTATAGGTCTTGGTGGATATGGATATACATACAGTAATAAGCGAGCGACCGAAGTTGTCACCCATGTTGTATGACTAGTATGAGCCTTACATTGATTTCAAAGCCAACTTCCACAACTTATATATACACGTGAGAAGGAACCCAAAAAGACATGGGACAAGATGCCTTATCTAGTCGGTTAGGAGAACATAGCAGAGATTGTAGGAAAATGGCTAGGAGAGTGGCTTTACGCATCAGATGTGGGTGTAGGTATGAGTAAGGTAATGGAGGCTACCACCATGCAGACAATAATAGAAGAACAAAGAAATGAAGCACTAAAGTCTGCAGCCCAGTAGAAGGCTGCATAGTGGAAAATGGTTGTTGCTTGAGAAAAGGAAGAGGCTAACAAAGAGGGAGTAGATGAAAAAATCACAATGTTGCATGTCAGAATCGATGTTGAAGAGTCTGATACTCCACACACACAGGACTAAGAAGCGTCAAATGGAGAAGAGGGAGGGAGCACGGAGTTGGAAACCCCCTTTGTTGTTAGGAAATGAATGAAGTAGACATCCACAGGGCCATAAAAGAAACATAAATCAAACACAACTTCCCACATGGACTTGCTAGTCCTTCCTAAGGGGGACTTGGATTAAATTTGTGATATGGTTCGAGATAACATTACAAAAATGTCGACCCATTTTGAAAACCATACCAGCAGCAGTTGGGAAAGATGCAGAGAGATTGATTGTAAGTGAGCGTTGGTCAAGCGGGCGAGATTCAAGAAATCCTACATCAAGTGAGCGTGACAATGTTGGACATGGATAGGACCTTGGAGATATGTGTCATTAAGTTTCTAGATGGAGTCCTGTGCACCAATACAGAAGAGGCCAATGCCCAGCTATCGCAGATCAAGAATTTGGGCCTCAACCTCACTGCACTCCTTATCCAAACCCTGCATGAGATGCACCAAGGAGTATTTGATGAGATGTGGGTTAGGGAGAAACACGCACTGTTGGTCATTAACGAAGTTTAAAAAAACAACCATCAAATGTTTGAAGAAAAGGTGTAGGAACTGAAGGAAAAGAAGAAATTGCTACGAATAGATAAGAATTAGAAGTAGAAATTACACAAGCTTGTAATGAGTTGCTAGAACTTAACATTTTAGCTGATGTAGCTTCCACAAAGAAGATCCAAAATCTGGTTGCGACGGTCAAAGAGTCTAAGAATGAAATATACTGAGTTGAATTCAAACTACAACTACATATATCAGAGCTACAATTGAAGCTACAACCTGTGACTCCACCAGTCTGAGGTTCGTGAGTAGCACAACGTTGCTATAAAAGAGGGCATGGCCACAATAGAAGAAGTAGTCAAGGGCTACACAGTTTTGTTCAAGCACACCATGCAGTGATGGAGATTATTGCAGGAGGACCCCACTCTGCTGAAGATTGGCACATACCTTAGATAAAAACAATGGAAGTTCGATGATATTATATCGATTGCATGAAATTTGGTGCTAGTATAGTTGTCCACGAGATTCTAGAAAAGAAAGAACCTCCATAATGAAATTAAAGAGCTGTGTCAAAAAGAGTCCATTCTCATAGCACAAACACAACCTTGGATAGAGGATGTCATCTAGTTGACTCTGTGAGTACAAATAAAAGTTAAGGGAATGCAAGAGACTCAAACAACCATGGGCTTCATAGTGGAAGGCCCAACTACAGATAAATTGGTTGAAGAAGTGAAACAGGATGCTATGTAGCAAACAACTAATCTGCAGGTTTTTGGAGTTGGATTTCTTCAAACTTCCAGCAAATATTGAAGTGCGATGCAAGTGACTCGAGGACGAGTCACAACATAGTGGTGAGGGCTTGTTGGGATAGGGTCCCTAGATTTAAATTTTGTTATTTCCTTTTTGTATAAAAGTAAAGTCTCCGCGATTTATGTAAGTGGAGCATGAACATAATAAGAGTCAATTTAAGGGGATTTAGTCCCATATTTTGTTAGGAGATAATAAGTTTGAGACCTGCCAATGGTCCATGGACCATGGTATTGTAAAAGAAAATGGTATAAATAGAGGATTCATAACAAGTCTAGCAAGTCATCGAGGAATAGAATATTAGAAGTCATAGTGAGGCTAGGAGGTCATCTAGGAATAGAAGATCATTTTTTTGGGCGAGAAAAATAAGGCAAGAAATTTGTTTCCTCTACTTAGGCGGAGGGGAAACCTTGTGCAACTAAATGTGTGGATACCTTGGTAAGTTTGTGGGCTGAGTATGTTGACCCCTACAGTTGAGTGCATAGGGAAGAAAATTTTGCAGTTTGAAAGAATACATCTAATAAAGAAAGTTTTGGTTCGTAAATGGTGCATCTGCTTAGTTGTATTTATTTCTATAATTTCTGTGTTTTCTCTATCTATTTGGAATTACATGAATAAATGTTTATCTAAAGCGTGAAAGTAGTAGATTAGTATAATTTACACACATTACAAATGTTTGGTGACCTTCGAGAAGACATAACTAAGCCCTATTAGGATTGGAAAATTTGCAGAAGGATCTGTGCAAGCTGCAGATCTAGATAGGCTAATTACAAGCGAGCGTGTGTGAAGCGACTATGATTCAACTGATTGTGCATCAAGTGAGAATGATAGTGTTGGACATGAATAGGACCTTGAATCTTCATGTCATTCAGTTTCCATATGGGACCCTACATGCCGAGACAGAAGAGGGAAATGCCTCAACCTCATGGCACTCCATATCCAAACCCTTCATGAGCTGCAACAAGGAGTGTTTGATGAGTTGCAGGTTAGGGAGAAGTGTGCAATGTTGGTCATTAGAGAAGTGAAAACAAACAACTAGCAAATACTTGAAGGAAAGGCATAGGTGTTGAAGGAAAAATAAGAAATTGTTATGTGTAACCAGCAATTAGAAGTGTCAATTACACAGGCTTGTAATGAGCTCCAAAAACTTAACATTTCAGCTAATGCAACTTCCATGAATAAGATCCAAAAGATGGTTCCACAGTCAAAGAGTCTAAACATGAAATCAACTGAGTCTGATTTGAACTACAGTTATATATATCATAGCTGAAATTGAAGTTGTAGCCTACGACTCCATTAGAGGTTCGAGAGTAGTGTGGCACTGCTATAAAAAAGGGCATGGCATAATTAGAAGAATAAGTCAAGGGTTTCAAAAGTTGTTCGAGGAGCACACATAGTTATGGACATCACTGAAGGAGGACACCACAATACAGAAGATAGGCATGAATCTTAGAGAAAAATGATGGTAGTTCGATGAGATTCGACCGACTACACAAACCTTGGTGCTAGTATAGTGGTTTACGAGATTACAAGAAGGAAAATAGCTCCAGAATGGAATTGAAGAGTTGGATTGAAAAGAGGCCATTCTCATAGCATGAATACAACCTTGGATAGAGGATGCCAGCCAGTTGAATCTGTCAGTACAAAGAAAACTTAAGGGCATGAAATAGACTCAAAGGACCATGGGCCTAATTGTGGAAGGCCCACCTACAGAGAAATTGGTCGAAGAAGTGCCGCATGCTGCTACACAGGGAACAACTAATCTATAGGTTTTAAATTTGCAGTTCTACAAACTCTAAGCAAAGATTGAAATGCTAGTTGAGTGACTTGAAGACAAGTCACGAAATTGTGTTGGGGGTCTATTGGGATAGGTTCCCTAGGGTTAAATTTTTTTATTTCATTTTTGTATAAATGTAAAGTCTCTGGGATTTATGGAAGAAGAGCGTGGAGATAATATAATTCAAAGGGGTTTTAGTCCCTTAGGTTGTTAGGAGATAAGAAGTTTTAAGACCCATTTATGTTCTACAGACCATGGTATTGTGAGAGGAAACGATATAAATAGAGTCATAGTGAGTCTAGGAGGTCGTCCAAGAATAGAAGACCATTTTTTTGGGCAAACAAGTTAAGGCGGGAAAGTATGTTTTCTGTACTTAGGCAAAGGGGAAAGTTCTTGTAGCTAAGTGCGCAAAGACCTTGTTAAGTCTGCACGCTGAGTGCGTGGGCCCCTACAGTTGAGTGCATAGGGAAGTAGATTTTGTACTTCAAAAGAATACATCTAATAAAGACAATTTTTATGTGTAAATGGTGCATCTGTTGATTTGTCTTTACTTCTGCAGTTTTTGTGTTTTCACTCTTAATTTGGAATTACATGAATAAATGTTTATCTAATGTGTGAAAGTAGTAGATCAGTTTAATTGACACATGTTAAGAACGTTTGGTGCCTTTCGTGAATGCATGATTTTTGTTTATGTAAGTTACCGTAATTATCTATTTCAGAAGAGTGAGGGGTCACAAAGATAGAACTAAGCCCTAGAAGCTACAAGAAGCCTTCCCACAGACCTTTGAATGTAGAAACCTAGTTATTCATCCCCCAATATTACTTCAGGTGAGATTGTAGCCTGTGCTAGTAGGTTCAATTATTAGGTCCTCAACCTCTGATATCTGACCTCTGGGATGATGTCATTCTATCATTATCTATCCATGTGGCACCTCTTGAGTGGTGAAATGTGTCACCCTAATTCTCCCCATTAAGCCGCCAAAAATGCCAAGACAATATGGCACATGTCCATCATATTGTCACATCATGTTGACGTTAGTCGCCACTTCAGCTCTTAAGGACCAATTACCTGTTTCGATGAGTCCTACCACATGACAGTCTTTGGTCAATTTAGTGTGTCCTAAATTGCTACATTAATTGTAAATCCAGGATCCATAAGCTGACAAAGTGTTGCGCACTATATGTGCAAGATAACCTATTTCTTACTTTTGTCGTTTTTTATTTCTATGTTGTTTTGGGGTTTTTTTATCTAAATTGTTTATGGAATTTTGTTTCCTAAATTTCTAGAAGGCAAGTCTGGTTATAAGTTTTAAGGCAATTATGTGCTTTTTAAGTATTCCCACAACTTAATAGTTCTTAGAACATACTCATTAAAAAAATAATACTTGAATCAAGAATGAAAATATGTTGTGAATTAAAACAAGTAATTGATGAACTACTGATTATGAAACTATCATCTCTGCTACTACCTAAATATAGAAAATTGATTTAAGCTACTGCACTCAAAGAAATCAAATATTGCGAAGAAAGTAAAACTAAGATCAAATAACATCATCCATATTTCAATCCCTCGCCAGTAGTCTCGTATGGCTTTCGGAGGAAACCGTCAATGAAATGAGCAATCCAATTATCTAATTGCAGAACAATAAAGTAACATTAAATCACAACATCCATATTTCAATCCCTCACCAGTAGTCTTGCTATGGCTTTCGAAGGTAACTGTTAATAAAATTAGCAATCCAATGATTTAATTGCAGAAAAGGAGACTAAAATCAGTTCACAACATCCGTATTTCAATCCCTTGCGAGTAGTCTCGCTATGGATTTATGAGGAACTGTCAATGAAATGAGCAAGTTGATTTCTAACTAACTTAACAAAGCAAATGATCAAAACTAAACTCAACCAAATAGAGCTGGAATTAAAGGAAACTAGGAAAAAAAAAATCAACAGAGGATCAATTCCATATCACTAGTCATTATGAAAATTATATGCAAATGCCCGGGCTGCCTATTCTATCTTGAAACCTGCACACACTGTTGAACGTTAAACAAGACTTGTAAAATCATGAACAACAATGACATGTTAAAAACATATACACAAATGAATAATCATAAAACATATGTAGTGAAAATGAAGCAATGATGCATAAAGACTATACAGTAATCAAAGAAAATGAAACCTCGGTGTGCAGGGGCCCTCTACAACCTCGGCCAACAGATGATCAATTCGAAATGATGTTCATGAAAACATGGAGAATAGAGTCTTATTATATATATCTCAAAACAGAGTTACAACAATAAGCTAGTGCCATGGCACAATGGTTCTTCACAACAAAAATTACATATCAAAAGCTAGCTACTATGTGTATCAGAACATGTTATTTATAACAAAGGTTTCATAATTGTCTTTCTAGAAGACTACATGAATAGAGGACACATGCAGGACAATGTCCACGGATTTAGCAGCATGGTCACCGAGATTAGGCAATATTATTAAAAATGACTGTTGGATCCACATCGTGGTCAGCCTACAAGTGTCAGTGTGCCTCCACAAATCTGGAAACGATCACGGAAGTCATCACGTGCTTGAAACGAAGTCCTGTTGCTGTAGGATTTCTCTTGTTTGACCACCGCTTGACCCCCATTGACTACGACCTTCTTTCACGAATCCAGCTAGACCAATGGGACCCGAACCATGTCCACATCATTTCCAACTTTCCCATGTGGCTTGATCTTCCTGATGACACCTACAATGTAGACTTTAACAAAAAGAGTTGCAGAAAGTTGAACCAGCTGCGGAATGTGACAAGATTTCACAGCTCATAAGCAAAAATCTAGTTTAAATAGAAACACAACGACATAGTCAAGAAACCACTTTAAATGCCCTTTTATAACTAATATGCAATGATATTGACAACTTAGGAGGTTCAGGTAAATGTAAAGAAGCTAGAAAAATGTGTAGGAAAGATGCAAGTTTGGGGCTCAACATACCCCCACTATGAAGGTGTTGCATGTCCCCATGCAACCAAAATTTTGACTATCCCCCCTTCAAATCATATGCTTTGAAACTTCTGCCAGTACATCCAACCCCCTTCTTCTCTTTCTTGGTGCTGCTAACATCCTGGGCTTCTTCATCAATCTGAGACTCATCAGTGCTCTACTTATCGTCTTGCACTTTTTCTTTAATTTCCTGTTCTTTTTCTTCCATAGTCTAAGATGTAGCATGGTATTATCATAAATGATCTTATCCAGTCTGCTCTTCTCCTTTAATGCTTCATTTTCATGTTTAATATGTTTATTTAGGACTTCTAACTCAAAAAATTTCCTGTTTCAATTACTGGATTTGAGTGTCTTGTGCTGGATGAGGCATGGATGAACAACTTTGTTTTGTGGCCTTCTTTTCCAGGGATTCTATATAATCATACCTCTCTTGCTGATTTGGGTCTATCTCAGGCGAAGTTTTCCTTGGGCTGACCTCAAAGTCCTGTTGAGGATGACTGGTTTCAAAGTCTGGTCGAGAGGGACTTATGTCAACATTTGGAGGACTAGTTTCAATGTTTGGCTGAGAATGAGGTGGGCTACAGCTAGGTGGAGATTGTTCTACCATTCCTCCCAAGTCAATAAATGGGGTCCTTTTGTTTGTGCTTTTCTCCATTTTCCCTTAAGCCTGGTGCTTCTTCTTAAATGTTGTGGGTTAGTGCCCTCTTCCTCAATACTTTGTTTTTCTTTTTCTTTCTTCCTGGCTGCAGTTGATTGTCCTTGGAGGTGAGTTAGCCTTTCAGACAGTGGTTAGTGGTCCTCTTCTAAGGAAGGCTCTGGTGATTGGTAAGCATCCTCTATGTTTCTTTTTCCTTTCAATTTCTTTTGCTTTTTATCCTTGTTTCTTTCCAGCTTCTCTTCTTGATCAACTTCTTTGATTTTGCTAATAGGAGGGTTTTGAATTCTTATACTAGTTACCCTTTTCCTACTTTTCCTTACTGTACTGCTCTCGGGCACTTCAAGAGGATCTTGAAAACAATTTCTCACTAAAAACCGTTCCTAGGTATCCCTCTTTTTCTTCAATTGGTCTTCAATTAAAATTTTCACCAACTCATGATGATATAAGTGGGGTTCTATATCCTCTATATTCTTTTGGACTATTGTGCACATCTTTCTCAAGCTCAACAATAAAAACTAAGGCAGATTTAGGGTTTGATTATCTAAAACATTCATCAACAGTCGAGTATGATAGATATACATTACTCCAAAATGGCCTTCACGCATAATGAACTTTTGAATAATCAATAGTAAACTGGCCCATTTCTCTTCTAAAGCATCGACATGAATTCCTCATTTAAATATAGTTATATTCATACCTAGATTACGTAGGATAACCCTCCAATATTTTTCATCAAAGCTCTTGTTCTTGAACCAACATTCTCCTTCTTGAGGGAGTTCTGTAGCAGCTGTTATGGATGCCTCGGTCATTGTAAACTTGAGGTCCCTCATTTCCACCTCTAGTACGTTAAAATACCTCGCAAAGGCTTTGGTAATGTCCTTATTATAGCCTCTGAACTTTTGAATAAACCGAAGCCATTGTGCCTTTTTCAATATGTTCCTTACTTGCGGGTATCCATCCATAAACTTGGACCCTTCTGGCTTTACCCTCAATAATACACCCATTCTTTCCCTTTGTTCTAACAATTCGTCTGCGTGAGAAGGGTTTAGCAAAGGTGAAATGGCTGGATTAATGGAAGTGAACAGGGTTTATGGAGAAAGTCAGTGACTGTAAGCGGAAAATAGAGGACAGGCAACAAAATAGAGGATATGCAACCGAGGTGAATTCATGGAATAGAGCGGAGACTAATGTGAACGAAGTGGTAATGTAGTCGTGGCTTCAATAAAACAGTAGGGGAGTGACGGCATAATTTTTAAAATGGACGGCGGTGGAGTAGACATAAACACATTCATGAAATGGCTACGGAATCTATGCGGTGGAGGAGAACCATAATCAAATCAACCACGTCTCATAATTACAGGTGGAGTGTGAAAATGCATCCAAACTTGAGCTAAATCCGAGAATTAATCATGGGGTCGTTGGAAAAATAAATGTATGGTTCGTGGAGGAATATCGTGGAATTAAATGGTTATGGAGGCTATCACATTAATCATTGCATATAATGGAGCTTTGTGATTTAATAACTATGCAAAAATGTGTTTTGAATGCCATTTGAAATAAATTTTTACTCATGCCTTGGAATGTTTGCCACTTGTTGTCCATAAACTTTGATCAGCTACCTTGTTGATGCCTTTACGTGCCCCATGTCTTCATAATATGTCCTCAGTCATACCTTCATTTTTATTTTTATTATTTTTGCCTATCATCTAACTACCAATGTTGAATGACACGATGCTCGTTGTGAAAACACAACTAGCTACGAAATGCATTTGCAGCTGTGGAAACTGACTCTAGCTGCGGAAACTGACTCTACGATCTTATAACTGAATGAGATGGATAAATTATGACTGAGTGAATGAAAATGGTCATAAAACTTTTATTAATGGAATGATATGAAATGAATGAAAATGGAGTAGAATGAAATGAAGTGGAGTGGAATGAAAATGAGATGTAGTGGAATGAAAATGAGAGAGTGAGAGACTTTTTTTTTGGAAAATATAGAGCGTCAGGAGTTCCTAATTTTCAACCTATATTTTCTATATAAGACTGTCAATCAGTGATTGGTTTTCAGGCTTATACAATTTTTTTTTGGAGAACAAAAAAGAACAAAGGCTAGGCTAGTGGAGAAGAAGGATTGTCCTTCATGAGCCTTATTGCAGAATTATCTTGAAAACTTTTAACAAATTTCTCTTTTGAGAGTGGCTTATGATAGATCTTCAATCGATGACCATTCATAACAAGAGGAGTTTGAAATTCATCAATGGTTTTGATTCTTACCGCTCCATTGCTAAAGACTTTGTCAATCTCATATGGCCCAAGCCAATGAGTCTGAAATTCCCATTTGAAGTCTTTAAACTTGGAATCAAATAGCAATGCCCAGTCTCCTTCTTGAAACTTTTTCTCTTTGATGTATTTATCATGCCACTTAGCTCTTTCGTATTGAACTAGATCAGTCCTTAGGATTGCTTCTTGTCTGATCTGATCTAGCTCATCAACTGCTCCATTCTATGTTTTTTGGCTTCTGATAGATCCATCCCCAACTAAACTGCCATCTTGAAGGTTTTGACTTGGAACTCAATGGGGAGCAGGACTTCTTGCCCATAAACAAGTTCATAGGGAGAATGTCCTGTTGTATTTCTCCATGTAGTTTTGTAGGCCAACAAGGCTTCAGGAAGCCTTTCTGCCCAATCTCTTCTCTATAGATGAATAGTTTTGGTGATGATACTTTCAAGAACTTTGTTTGTAGACTCCATTTGACCATTTGCTTGCGGATGGCAAGTAGTAGATCGTCTGTGCTTGATTTTTTATCCTTCCATCAGCTTCTCCACTAGGTTGGATGTGAATTGACTTCCCTAATCCGTCACAAGTTCTCTTGGAACACGAAAGCGAGTAAAAATATCCTCATAAAGAAAATTAACAACTGAATTTTCAATAGTAGAAAATAATGCTTTGGCTTCTACCCATTTAGTGACATAATCAGTACATACCAATATATAATTCTTTTGCTTAGATGGCAGATTAATAGGTCCAATGAAATCTAAAGCCCATTTTTCAAAGGGTTCGATGAGTACCTGTGGTTGCAATGGCATTTCATTGAAAGGGTAGGTTTCCCTACTCTTTGGCAGATGTCGCACCTTTTGACATATTGTTTTGCATCTTTAAAGACTGAAGGCCAATAATATCCTAAAGAGAGGATTTTATAGGTTGTCCTTTTGTTAGGAAAGTGTCCACCACATGGTTCATCATGGCATGCCTTGAGGATATCAGGCATTTCATCATCCCTAACACATCTTCTAATCACAAAATCTGGCCTTGTTTTAAACAATTCGTTAGAAATCCATGAATATTTTCAGCTCTCATGAACAATATTTCTTCTTTCACTAGGAAATAGATGTGGAGGTAGTTTCCATGTAACCAAATAGTTAGCAATATCTACATACCAAAGGGTCTTAGTAGTTACTGCAAATAAATATTCATCAGGAAACTTATCCTCTACAGGAGAATCTTCTTTAGTATTATGAATCCTAGACAAGAAATCAGCTACGGTATTTTGCTTCCCTAGTCTATCCAACACAGTAATCTTGAATTCTCATAAAAGTAGGAGCCATCTTGTAACTCTGCCATTAGTAACAATTTTTTTCATTAGATACCTAATCGCGTAATGATCAATATGAATAAAAGTTTCATAGCTTGTTATATAATGTCTGAACTTATTGATTGCATGAACGACAGCTAAAAACTCTTTTTCAGTCAGAGTATAGTTCAACTCCATGGGAGTTAAATTTTTACTAGTATAGTAAATGGCATAAGGGACTAAATATTTTTGACCCAACATAGTTCCTAGAGCTGTTGATGAGCCCCAAAAATGTACAATTATTTGGGCTCATTCAACTTCCTAATTTGGCTTAGTCCACCATTCTCATTTGTTTATTGCATGTTTTTTATTATTTTTATGTTAATAGAGTGAATTTGGTTAGTCATTATGCCAACAAGTCTAATGGGTGCTTTGTGTAGCCTTGTTGGTCAACTTGGAGACAAAATTGAAGGTCTTAATGAGCACTTGGCAGCCAAATTCGTGGGAGAACAAGCTAGAGGATTTGTAGGAAGGTGTCCCCCTCATTTATGGGTCCTTACCTCAAATTCTCCACCATCAGCTCGGAGTTCAAAGGCCACCAAATCAATGAGCACAAGGGCAGCCAAGCAAGTCAAGTTGGACTGCTGTTAACTACAAGTCTTGGGCAGCCAAGTCCCTAACTTTTAGGAGGACTGTTGGGTCCTCAAATGGTATAAATAAGAAGGCTTGGGGCCTCATTTTGGTTAGCTGGTAGTTAGTCATTTCTTGGTTAGCTAGTGGTCAGTCATTTTTGTAGCTAGTTAGTCATTTTGTTTTAGCCATTAGTTAGCTAGTTTGTAATTCGATTTGTAGGCCATGGATTAGTTTTGCTTTCAGCTCTTTCTCAAGCTCTCCTTGTGGACAGTTTTGATGTAACTTTTCATTCTTGGTTAATAAAGATGGATCCAGCTTTGCACCAGCTCTAAATCTCTCTTGGGAGGCTGTAGTTCTTGGGGTTGGGCCCATCTCAAGCACCCAGTACCTCCCTTGTTTATATTTATGTGTCTTTGCTGCATTCCCATAATAAGATCTGCTATTTGGATTTAAATGATGCATTGTTGTTTAGGCTGCTTTTGATGATGAGAAAAGGTTTTTAATGTTCAGATTTGCTTGATAGGTTAATCACAGGGAATATATTCAGAAAAAGGCTACCAAGTACTTTAGATCTCACCTCCCGTTCAGTGGAATCATGAGCTGGTACCAATGTAACCTTGCTGCCAACAAAAACACTTTCTTTGCTTCACCATGCAATCATTAGTGTTTGAATCTCATTTGCAGAACTTGATATCAGTTTGGATGCATGTTTGGGTTTATAAATACTTAGTTTCATAATTGTTTCACATAGGTTTCATTTTTTGTTTTCCATTGCTGTTCATTGAATTTATGGCATAAGTAATTTAGGTTGATGCATTTTCGGTTTGGTGATAGTCATAATCATTTGTTTCATTTACACTCCTCTTTCTTGTTCCATTACCATCTCCTCCATCTTGATCACGCATGCAAGCATATCTCCTCGACCTTCACTTCGTTCTGTCTTCCACTCCTCACGTAGCTTCATTTCCTAACCTTTCATTGACATAACCCTTTACCTTCAACATACTCCCTACACCCATTTCCCATCTCATTCCTCCACTTCTGAGCCATCACCATCCTTATCCCTACCTCACATATCTCTTCCTACCATTCCACCACTCCAACACTCCATCATCTCCCAAAACCTCCACGGCCAATCATCCTGTAGAATTGCACAGAACATCCTGTGGAAGACTTACAGGACTATCCTGTAGAAACCTCTGAGTATCCTGTAGGATCCCTTGTAGACATCCTGTAGGAGGCCACTCACTCGGTTGTTGAGCTTCTGAATGTGAGGAACCTCTGTGGATGGATGCTAAGGATCCCTAGGGACCTCTCCTAGCCTCCCCAACCTGTCCCACGTTTTCCTTCCTTCTCCATCCCATCTGGACAACCAAACCCTCATAAGCACAAAATCACAATCATTCCACCCACTTAATGAAAAAGTACAAAAACATGTCTTTTATGATGCAAGTAGTTTATATCCATGCATTTTCACTTATTAGAGGTA